>CM034146.1:729706881-729972410 GCA_019776745.2 Taxus chinensis
ATATTGCCTTTGTTTCCTCTGAGAAGTTCCTTATTGCAAAGTACTTCTCCATTTCACTGAGCCAATTCTCAGCTCCATCTCCTAATGTGGTGCCATCAAACTTAGGTGGACTTATCCTTTTTATATCATTAGTGAGTTCAACTACCAGTCTTGCCTTTTTATTTTCTGGTTGATCCGACATGTTTACATTGTTATTATCAACACCCAAATTCCCAAATTGGCATTGTCCTGTATGAGGTGGCTGATTGTTATTACCAACATCTTCTTCCTCCTCATTTCCAATTACTTGTTGTTCAAGTACAGTCAAACGATCTCTTGTGTCCAACAGGGTAGCAAGGATCTCATCGAGTTTTTGGGTAGTTGTTGCTTCTCCACCAGGTGGTGGGTTATTTGCAACATTTCCTCTTGTCCTAACCATTTTCTGTTAACAAGAAAATTTAAGTTTTATCAGATTATGGACACAATAGGTCCAAGAGTTGTAAACCTTCAGCTTTGATACCAAGATGTAACATTCCCAATTTAAGACTTTAGAAACAAGGGAATTTTTTTATATACATAATGTTCTCTGTTCTAAATAATCATAACTTAGAACACACATTCCATGCCAATCAATCTCATAACAGATAACCATATGCAACTGTAAATGACTCAGTGAGCTACCAATATCTCATTTCATGACTCGATTAACAATCGATCTCTCATGTTACTTAAGTATTGAATACTTTATGTATACCAAGTATACTTGGTTCTCTTACCCTGTTCTGGGTACTGAGTGTTCTATTTAAGAAACCTATCTAAATATTTGTTACCAATATTCATCTAAAATCACATTCCTTAAACTAGGTGACATAGGAAAATGCAACCAGTAGCTTGTGATACTTTGGCCAAATATTTCCAACATATTGTTCATGTTACTATTCCTAGATGACATACTCGTCTAAACAGAATACATCCTTCACCCCACTCCTCTGTTATCTAGAATGGTCTTCACTGACTTCAGTCAGTCCACTTGTCCAAGGTTTGACCCTAACACAGGTTAGTGATATAATTTAGAATAGGGAGTCACTCACGATGACCTAGGGTATATAGACATACCCTATCGACCTAAGTCAATTGGATGTGCCTAGTTATCCTAAATCATTATGAGTCATTTCCTATGCTAGATCATAACTCTAAACTGTCCTAGAGAGAAACTAAGTTCAAGTCCAAGTTTGGGTAGGTCTAGATGAACCAATGTTGAAGGGTGTTGCAACATGTCAACTGCAACCCTGTATCCTTGTGAAGACCCAAGTCTTCACAAAGGTACAGATCTGTAGTTGGCATGTGCCAACATCTGACAGAACCACTTCATCTCAACGTACACACCTCAAGAGATCATTTCCACTTAATTAGTTTAGGATTAAGATTCAAGATTATAGCAACCTTACATAACCCTAATTCCAACAACCTTAAAGGTTTCCATCCCCATTTGAGTTGGTTAACTAATAGGGAACTTCAAAGACTAATGATTGCTTTATGTTCAATTAACTTTTTGCTTAACGTTTAATTAATTGAAAACAACATAACATCTATCAAATGATCTAATTAATGTGTCTCAACCATTCAAGGAATGTATAAGAACCAAAATAGGTTCCGATATAAAAGACTTCATACCTATGAAGTCTAAATGGTTATCAAACCCGCATATCATTAGTTTATTTTGCATCCTTTTTAGAAGAGGAGAACCTTCCTCATTATGGTTAAGTATTAGGGTTTATTATACCCATATCCAATTTACACATCGTGACATTATAGCAACACAGTTCATAACATCATAATCCACCATTCAAGATTAAGTAAGGAACATTAATACATACAACTTAGTAAGTTGCATTAAAGTAAGGGAATTTGTACTAGCTTCCCATTTATCTAAACAATTTACTAACATCAGGAATAAGGATCCAATCAGATATAAATAACAACATCAAGGATAAGATTACAGATTTTTCCTTCTTATTATGAGCAAGAGAATAGACTTAATCATGTTTAAGTAACCTCAGTCTTTCCAATTCATCAAAATAAAATACACAACTTACAAAACTATGCATTACTGACATATTTCATGTCAACAACATCAAGATCTTTTAGATTACAACTTTTCTTCCTTCAATACATTTCAATAATAACTCAGAATTTCTCTATAATGGTCCAGACTTTTAATTCAACCAATACATCATAAAATTTATTTCCTTCCTTTATCACTTACGAAGTCCATCTGAAAAAATTGCTAGCATGGGTCAGTTCATTGAACTGAGCATGATAAGCACTAAGCATTAAAATGAAATGCTTTCAACTAACTGTTTCATTAAACCAACTCTGCTTTAATGAAACAGTGTGGTCAAGCAGACAAATAAATCATAGCAATAACAACCATAAAAGAAGAACAATTAATATTTTGAATAACATTCAAAGAAATGTCATGATGTAATCTACAATCTAAAACATGTTATCAGATAAATACTGTTCCATCCAATACATTTATCCATATCAAATAAAAGTACTTTCTAATTATTTCCTTCACAAATCATCTTAATTTAGAAATAAAAATGCAAATAAGAGTCTCACAAATCAGATGTGGCATCCTAATCCCAAATGCAAGGCATAGCCTAATTTATCAAGTTAGACCAAATATCAACATTAAGATAGAATTTACTCAATGTACAACATCTCACATTTTCCTTCTATCTCAAATATTACAATCCTTAACACTAGTCAAGAGAACAAGCAAGTAGCAATGACGACTACTCAAGACATTAAGGATAGTAGAGAAACTGATCCAAATAAATCAATGACCAGATTTACCCAAAAGAAGTATGACTGAGATGAAATAGTAGGAGCTTCCTAAATAATTCGGTTAGCCCGAATCCCATACACAACTTCAGAGAAGAGAACACAACCCGATAACATCCTATTATTTCCAAAGGCAGTGGTCAGGCTTCGTCCTTAAGGACTAAAGAAGAAGGAGTCAAAAGTCAAGATCAGAAGGGAACTCTAACATCTTAACATACGAGAAGAAGGTAGCAAAGGAAAATGTAGCCTTCAGTACTTCCCAAACTCCTTAAAAGAGAAAACAGTAGAAGAAGAGATCAATAAAATGTGTGATTGTTGTGATAGAACAGAATTAAACATGATTTCCCTTCATAGACAACCAATGACTGTGATATTAAACCAGATCAAAAGGAGATGAAATGAAAAAATTACAAAACACCATGTGGCACTTACAGTCCCAACAGTCACTCAAGGACGTTAAAATTTCAGTCAAGGTCCACAGTCTGACCAATTCCTCCAATGATAGAAACAAAACAATCAGCTGAGACAAACTCTAAAACGAGTCCTCACAGAGGTGAAAGACATACATTATATGAAAAGATAGAGGAGGTTCCTTCACGATTCCATTCCAAGAAGATACAGCCTCAGATCGACATAGCTTAGCTACAAGCGTACAACTTATCAACAAATTAATTCCCTCCAATCTCATTCAAAGATCAAAGAATGGAAGAATCTTGAAGACTCCTTATTCAGAACCGATTTCGATAGTTCAAAATCAAGAAATGACAACCGCAAGTTCAGGATCATCCTTAAAGTTCATGATATCCAAATCAAGAGGTTTTAACAAGCTTACTCCGAGAAAGATACTCAAGAGATTAACCCAGTTCAAGGATAGTTAAAAAAAACCAACAATATCTACTTCGACAAGGAAGAAGACAACAATAACAGAGAAAAGAAAATCAACAGAGCTACAAGGATAACCCAACATTGACTCTGACAAAGCCAACCCTCAACACATCCCCAACCAATAAGCTCTCCCTCTAATGTAACCTTTAGATCAGTACTCGAGAACTTTTAAGAAACATAGTACTCATAAGATCAGAAGAAAGACTTCTAACACGGGAATCCCAAGCTCGAATAGCCTCAAAAACAAAGTTCCCAGGAAACAAATAATCCAAAGTTTCCTAAGAAGGACCAAATTTGAGTACCTAGTTTAAACTGACAAGTTTAAAAAGTAATAAAACCTTCAATCTTGTTTCTATACAAGGAGAATCCAAAAATAGAAAACAGAGATTCCAAACATTACAAAACTACCAGCTTCTATCGCAGACTGAATCCAAAGAACAGATAGAGTATACAGAGAGTTCAAGAAGAAGGCACACATTACTATTTCAATAAACAAATTTGAGCTCACACAACTCAGAATCCAATCATGCATATTCCTACAATTCTAACAGGAGAATTATAACTTCCACAAAACCAAGAAGCTACAATGAAGGTATACTTTTACATTCTACAACCCAAGCTAAAGCTTGGTTCGAAAATGAAAGACACATATCATTTCCATAACCCATTTTCAAACAGATAAGCAAGAATCATGCATGTACTTCATTACTTATATCACCACAAGATTTAAGGTGAAATTCAACAACAAATAACCAGGAAAGCAATACAATGACTTCCTTTTCAAACAGAGATTCCTCATCAAAGAACACAAAATTATTCAAGCAAGGAAACCAAATAACCATCACAAAAATAAAAACCCAATTATCTCAAGAGAGCAAAGTTGTTTTAATGAAGACACTTAGAGAAAAGCAGAGCAACTTAATGGATAGAGCCTATCATGCCTGATAGTGCTTCTGTCTATTCGAAGAAGATTTCCATTCGAGCCTTCACAACTCCCTTCTTCTCCAAAATGAAATCAACAACCAGAAACTTCTTCCTCAAATGCCTCATATACTTCCATTGGATCAAAAATAGTCCAAGAGAGTAAAAATAACAATAAACTGAAAGTAGAACTGCTGGTTCGAAGAACCAGATAGCTCCATGCAGAGCAAAAATCAGAATGCATGAAAGACCAAACAACTCCCAACAAATCCACTCGCATGGTTTCCAAGGTGGTTTGCTCGCCAAAAATGATGACAATTAATGTCATTAATTCCCAGTCTCCGCCTAAATCTCCATGCCACTGCCATCCAAAATTGGCGAGTCCAATTTCAAAAAGAACATGCATAGTTAAATTTAGAGATGGTGCCAGCTAGGATCACCTCCAAATTCCATGCCCCTGTCAAACTGACAGTACATAATGATCTTAAATTTAAAAATCAAATCAAATAAAATACTTAGGAATTGTCACCATCCCTCAACTTGCCATATGACCCCTTAGGTCCCCTTCTATCCCCACATTAGTTTAGGATAGATATCTTAGCTTAGGTATGACCTTAGGTTAGTTTAGAAAATATTTACCTTAGGTTATTTTCCACCTTAGGATAGGTCATTCTTTCTACTAATGTAGTATTAGGTAATAGGTTAGAAATATCCCTATTATCACCTTAGGTTGTTTTCAAATCCCTAACTTAGAAAACATGCAACTTAGGTTAGGTTGCAACAAGATTAGCGTAGGCATAGACATAAGGTAGGTCTAATTTACCTTAGGTTAGAATCCCATTAGGATAGATCTTATAGATCTAGGACTTAGGCTTTACCCTCAATAGTCTTCAAGTAGGCCTCTTTCCAACTTACGCCATTCAGCATTCGGGAGAAGTTGACAAGAAGATCTAAGCACACGAACTTTCAACAGAATGCATAGCATGAACTTCCAAGAAGATCAATGAAATTGTAATCCTACAAAGGCTCAATTTTTATTTCCTTCAACCTCTGAATGTCAGTTTGCCATACAAGATCAAGTAAGAAGAATTTAAAACATACCTTGGATCAATGGAATTGATCCAAGGTCTCATTATTATATAGAGATAAATTTGCAAACCACTTTACCAGTTTACAACCTCCAACAAAATGGATTCCTTGCAAGCAACAATATTTCAGCAATTGAATCCAAGAAAAGAAATAATTTATCCATGGCAAGCATGATTTCAACAGTCAAAAGAATACACCTTCTTAGGAAAAATCACATGTCAACATGCTTACATTGTAAAGAGGAGAAGTTAACAGTTTATATTAGGTGTTACACTTCAATATTTGAGAGTGACCAAGGGGACAATTTTGTGCTACAGTGGATCAGACACCACTTTGTGTGGTTATGTAGATTCAGATATGGATGGAGATGTAGACAGCAGGAGGAGCACGATAGGTTATGTTTACACTGTAGGTGGGATAACAGTAAGCTGGATTTCACAACTATAGAAGTTGGTGGATTTGTCAACCACAGAGGTTGAGTATGTTGCTGCCACAAAGGAAAGCAAAGAAATGATTTGGTTATAGAAATTTCTTGAGGAGTTAGGGCATAAGCAAGAGGAAGGAAAGTTACATAGTGATAGTCAGAGTGTTATACACCTAGCTAAAAACTTTACTTTCCACTCTAGGATGAAGCATATACAGTCAAGGTACCATTACATCAGGACAACTTTGGAGGAAGAGAAGTTGAAGCTAGAGAAGATTCATACCATCATAATCCTACAGACATGATGACAAAGGTGGTCACAAGGGAAAAACTGAAGTTGTGTTCAACTTTGGTTGGTCTTCACAAAAACTAGTGAAGGGTTGAGAAGCTTACTCAAAGGAAAACTAGTCTCCCAAGTGGGATATTGTTAGGTTATGGAGCCTTTTTAATGTGTGAAATTATTTAAGACTGTACACTAAGAGTACTGTACACTTTCCACAGTTGTCTCACCGGAGTTTTGTTTTGAACATAATGATTAAGTGGTTTGGCCAACCCTTAATGTATATGAGTCCATCACTAATATATAGATTAATATTTAATAATATGAAATATTTATATTTCTATTATTAAATATGCTAACCTAGATATATACTTTAGGTTAAATATTTAATATCATGAAATGATTATATTTCTAATATTAAATATTACAAACTTAGGTGTATGTGTCAACCATTTTAGGTTGAAAAGGTGGGTTGGGAGACATACCCGATCACCTTATATAGAAAAGACTTTAGCTCCTCATTTAATGTATTTAGAAAATATATCAAAGGTGTGCAAATCAAGGGATTTGGTTTTACCCTTAGTAAATAGGGTTTCAAAGGAGGAGGTGATCTTACTAGATGTAAAATAAGTTCTCTGAAGTAAAATGTTATTTTCAAAGTGGTTTTTACCCTATTGAGGTTTTCCACTATAAATACTGTGTCACTTGTGTTATTTATTTCCTATAAGTATTTCTTTATTTACTTATGTTATGATGTAATATTTATTCAAATATTTATTGTAACATTATGTTTCTATGTAAGTTGATTAAATCTGTATTTATTAGAATCATTAAATTCTAACATGGTATTAGAGCGAGGTAAATTAAATAAATTAAGATCAAATGTTTTGTATTTTATTTATTTAATTTGTACAAGTTTTTTCAACCAACTCGAAAGGGTATTTAAAAGTATCCGGTCCCCTTCTTTTTTTTCCCAATTTATTTTGGCATTACATTTGTGCAATTAAACTCTCGGTATAAATTTTAAGGTTTTTCAATTTTAAATCTCTAATTTTTAGGGGGGAGATGTAATATGATATGATTCTTAAATTCATTTACATTTTGTAAATTATATGGAATTAATATTTGTTTGGAGAATCATTAAATTCTAACATGGTATTAGAGCGAGGTAAATTAAATAAATTAAGATCAAATGTTTTGTATTTTAGAGTCTCTACACTCTGAGCATGCGCCATGCATAAATCCTCAGTCATGCAATCCAGCTCCTCTTCTAGAGTTCTGTCAATTGCAACCTTATTATGAGACTGAATTTCATTCCTAGAATAAATTAGAACTTGCCCTTGAGAAGTAGCTGCATGTAGATTAATCACACTCCCAATCGACGCATAAATACCATTTAAACACGAGGCATATTAAGTCTTTCAAAACTCTGAAAGACTTCATTGTGTAACCTTACGCTAGACGTAATGTTGTTTTTCTGTTTCTTAATTTCTCATCTACATGTTTGATGGATGTGACCGCATGGGTAACATTTTAATTCGTCAAAATTCAAATTTGGCTGGTCAATAAAATCAACGTAGATAAAGAAATCAAATGTAAATAAGAAAAATAACTAAGGGAAATCAACCTGCTATTCTGTGTTTTGATATGCTTTGAAAGCTTGGTAAGTTTCGTAACAATTCAAGGTATGAATTTTGTGTTGAATTTATTTTCTTGGAGTGTGCATTATTATCTCCCTTGTTGCCCATGTGCTTTCACAGTAAGCCATCTCAGCATTACAGTTGTAGCGCAATACAATTTTAAATCTCTAATTTTTAGGGGGGAGATGTAATATGATATGATTCTTAAATTCATTTACATTTTGTACGTTGTTAGGATTTGTAGATGAGGTAGTTAAGTATTTTCTATAATATAGTTATTATCTTTTCTATTTTTGGGTTATCCCAAGGAGAAAATACGAAGCGACGTAGAGTTTTGAGAAGCAAACGTTCAATCAATTTTATATAGAGTAACATATAGAGAGTCCTTAATGCATATTTGGATAAACCGTGGGATCCAATCAAGTTTATATAAAGCAACATACACATAGACCTCAATACATGTGTGGATAAACTGTGGAATTTGAACTACAACTTAGACAACTTAAAACAGTATCCATGGCCAAATAAGTTAATTCCAATAACTTAATTTGTCACCTGCTTAGCATCGAATTTAAACTAACCCTAAATTATAATAAATTATAACGCGGAGAACAACAGGTTAAATCTGTTGGAGGCCTTATTAATGATGCTGGGTTCCTCGAAGGTCACTGTTTTTTTTATTTTTTTTGTTTGGTGGGATTCACCATTGGTTTCAGCGGCGGAAGAGGATTAAGGAGACTCTTCCCATCCGCTTAGCTCTGTGGAGTTCTAAGTACATTCACTCTCTTTTAACTCATCCTCTCTTTGTGGATTTTCAGCTAGAGATTTAATATATCTTATGTTCTTGGGAACTGTAGATTTAACATAAGACTGTAGTCTGTGTAACCATTGTTCCTTCCGAAACATGCTTTGTATTTGATTTCTTGTTTTGGTATTTTTCTGTTAAGATACTATCCATGTTAAAAAATATATAAACACATAATTTGAAAAAAGGTTAATTTTTTAAAAAACCGTAGACAATGACAGGTTAAAATTTTTGAAAACCTTAAATTTTTAAATTGGTTTATATAAAAACATAATACCTATTTATATATCTATGAACAAATTATAGATATATGTATAAAAATTACTGGAAATTATAGCCATATGAAAGAGCTAATCCGTCAGCAAATTTTGATTTGACATGCACAGATAATTTGAAATTCCAAGCCTGGGGGAGGGCGTATACTCCAAGGACTACCTAGGGCGCTCCAAAACCTTAATTCGGCCCTAGATGTGTGCACAAGTGAAAGGGGCTTCAAATATTTACCTGCGTGAAAGTCACATATATAAAAAGGAAATGATTTATTGTTATATGAAATATTTTTAATGTTTTCTATAATTTCAAATATTTGCAGGTTAAATATTTCGGAAGATAAATTCATACCCGTGTTATTTGGTCTCCTTTAAAATGATTCGATTTGGAAAAATATAGTTTATAGTTAATCTATATCTATGTCCTATATATCCTATATAATTTGAATATATATAATAGAATAAGGTTTATATTATAATTTATATAAACATCGTATTAAAGTTTATATAGTTTTGAAAAAAAACTATATATTAAAAGCCTTAAACCATATTAAAATTAGATTGGATTGAGGGAAGAGTTAACAGACCATATTCTAAGCCTAAGTTTAAATCATATTTAAACTTAACTTATAAATCTAGGCATATATAGTGTTTTTTTTTAAAACAAACCTAAGTTTGAATCATATTTTATATATTTTAAGCCGCTTAAAATATAAATTTTATTAAATTTTGTTTATATATGTTTTAAAAAAAAACTAAAGTGCTTACCTTTTTGTAGTAAGGGGGTTCATGTTTATTTCTTGGCCATGGAGGGATTACTTTTTAAATCTTAATACTTATTAAATAAAACCTAACATGTGTCCCTAACCATTTATATTATCTATGTAAGGGGGCGACCCCATTCATTTAGATCTTATAGTTTATAAAAAACTATATAAATAAACATATTTAAAGGTTTTCTTTTATATAAGAGTGGGAGTGGAGAATAAAATGAGATAATATCTCAGGTATAAATGTGGAACTCTCAAGTATAAATAGAGAATTAAAAAAGAGGGCTAGTTTATTGGTGGCCCACATGAAGTGTGGTAAATATTTATTAAAATATTGGTAGTTATAGCCACATAAAAGTTTTTAAAGTTTTTAACTTGGAGGAATTATATAAAAATATTTTGTAATATTTCCATACTTTTAAATGTGTGCGGGATAAAATTAAGAGTAAATGAAGGGAGGAGACAAGGTTCATGAAAATAGATATTTCAATTTATTTCATTGGTCGGGTGAAATTATTTGTCCCCTCTATAAAATATGCAGGTTAATCTATACTCTCATAAATCTACTTACACATGGTAAAATTCTTTTAACCTGGTCTATGTCCTTTAAACCTGTTTAATAAGGATTATGTGTTTTTCATATAAAAACAATATACTATAGTTTATAATTTTTATGAACTATATGTTGTTTTTTATTTTCATTCTATAAATTATATACATTTTTAAATAAAAAAATGTATATATTTTAATATTATAAATTATAATAGGTTATTATAATGTGTTAAAATATAACCTCCCTAATATTATACAGAAGAAGAAACTCTAGAATTTCATATTCTGGAAATACACAAGTTTTGGCTTCATTAAATTTGACGGTCAAATGAACATCATGGTAGACCAAATAAAAGACAATATGACGGTCATTTAGACGCAAAAGTTAAGCTTGTAGGTTCCAGGAAACTTTAATTGTGTTAAAATTTATGGTTAAATGACTGTCATGATAGACCAAAAAATAAGCCATTATGACTATCATTTAGACGTCAAATTTAAGCTGGCCATATTTTTGTCTACATTAATTTTTTTCAGAAATTTGAATTTGTTATGCATTCTTAGGGGTCTCTTCTTCACTTTTATATGGTCAGAAATATTTTTTTATATAAATATGGGGTATAATGCAGTGCCCTTTATAATGTGGGTTATTATTTTGATCATGGGAGGTTAATTAGTATGCATTGTAATGACAAAATTAGTTATGATCAAATAGTTTCTTTAGATCTATAAAATTTAGATATGATTCTATTAAAAGTGTTTTTTTATCGATAAATATGTATCTAACTCTATGGTACATTGTATATTATAATGGGGTGTGTGTTACAGGTTTAGGAAAACAATGACGTCTAACTATTTCAGTCTTGACACAACCCAGATCCTGAATGAAACCAACTACAACATTTGGGTCAAAAAAGAATTTATAGTGAGAAAACTCTGGATGATTGTTTCTGGATCTGAGGTTGCTCCCATTGGTCATCAAGTAACTGTAGATAACATGAATGCATTCTTGCAACGAATGTAAGATGATCTTTCTATGCAATTTGAATGATGAGTACCTTCTACACATTGGCAATATCAAACATCCAAAATAAGTATGGACACAACTAGAATCCATGCATGAAGGATACTTGGTATATCAAGGATAGTAATGAGAGTATAAAAGCTGAAGGAATTAAAAAAAATGATGCATATATTTTTTGATGATTTCTCTTCTACATCTTGTTTTATATCTCAAAGTTTGAATAATTCAAAACTATGACATGAAAGGTTATGACATATTAATTATCGAAGCTTATATGAAATGTATAGATATAGTCTAGTGAAAGGTTTACACATGTGTTATCTTCTTCTCTTTAAGTTACTTCATTAAATGCTTCTAAATGATGGTTTTGATTCTTATTTAGTAAATTAAGTTGGGCTCAATCTATGTTAGAAAACTCAAATCCTATTAACCTTAGGAAAATGACCAGAAGCCATCATATGTACCATGCATTAATTACCTTGTATGAATCTGAGCCGTCGAAGTATTATAGGGTCTAGGTGGATATACAAAGTAAAATATAATGGTGATGGTAGTATTAAAAAACATAAAGCTAGACTTATTGTTAGAGGTTTCACTCAGAAACTTGGTATTGATTATGTTGAAACATTTCATGTAGCTAAAATGAGTACTTTTAGGGCCTTATTTGCAATTACCACTCAATTTGGGTGGGAAATCCACCAAATGGATAAGAAAAAATATTTTTTTGAATTACGATTTAAAATAAGAACTTAATATGTTTCAACCTAAAGGATTTGAAGAAAATGGTAAAGAAAACTATGTTTGTAAGTTGAGAAATCCTTGTATGGTTTAAAACAAGCTCTTAGAGTTTGGTATGTGAAAATTGTTTCCTTGTTTAAACTGTTAGGTTTTGTTAATTTTTTTTCTAACAATGATATATTCATTAAGCAATAAGGTTCACATATTATCATTATATGTATATATGTTGATGATTTTCTTATGTCTGGTGACAATTCTGATTTAATTCATAGAATTAAAGAGAAATTGAAGCAGTACTTTGAAATGAATGAGTTAAGTATCTCACATCATGTTATTTGTATGATTGTATTTCATTATATTGTTATTTTTCAAAACATAATATGAAACCATTGTATTGAAAAAGTTTTCTTATGATTGATTGTAAATCATTTTTCTACTTCAATGGAAGTTAGAATAAATATTGATCATAAATCTGCATATGAAAAAAGGTTGATCCTATTTTATATACGTTGTTAGTTGATAGTTTGATTTATCTAACTATAACTAGATCATATATTTCCTATACAAAAGGAATTACTTCAAGTTTTATGTAGGAAATGTTTTTATAGATCATTAGAATCTTGTAAAAAGAATTTTAAGATATTTGAAAAGAACAATAAATTATGGGTTGCATTATAATAAGAATGAAAATGGCTATCTTATATGGATTTTGTGATTCAAACAATACTGATGTTGTGTTATAAAATATACTAGATATGTATTCAATTTTTTTGGTGTAGGAACTATTATTTGGAATAACAAATACAATCAACAGTCTCTATTTTTTCTACTGAGGTAGAGAAGTACAATAGAAGAAGTAAAGAAACCATGTGGTTGCAATGATTGTTGGTAGAGATACACATGGAAGCTAAAGGAAGTATTTATCTTCTATGTGGTGGTCAGAGTTATATTACTCTTGATTAAGAATCCAGTTCAACATCAGAGGACAAAGAAAATTGAGATACATATATGCTTCACCCGTGAGAAGGTGTAAAGTGATGAGATAAATCTCAAGTTCATGTTGACTGAAGAGCATGTTGCTAAGATCTTCACAAAGTCCCTGAGTGCTGCAAAGTTTGTGTGATTTCATGAAAATCTCTGATTGTCAGAGTTTCCATTGAATGGGAGTGTGCATGACAATGTTCACCTCCTAATGGAACTTGGTTTTTATAAAAATACATTCAGGAGTATTTGTAAAAGACCTTCAGGCAAGTGTAAAAAGACCTTCAGGCATGTATACCTCCTTGACTTATTTTTTAGAAAGAAGTGTAGAAAGATCTTAAAGGCTGTCTTCAGTAAACTCTTTAGTGCTATTGAGTTTATTGGTAAACATCCAGTACAAGCATATTGTTAAGGAGATCCTTAGTTGTAAAAGGCTCATATATGCTTGGGTTCAATAACCTTTTTATGAGAACCTATTAGAATATTTAAAACTCACAAATCATACTTAGCCACTAATCATGGGATGATCTTTGGGATTCCAAATCCTTTTGTACCAAAAGGTAAATTGAGTATGATGAAGTTGTTATAATTTCTTCAACCAATATGCTAGCCTAAAACCTTTATGGTTTAAGGATTGTAAATCCTGTAGTGTACCACGGGCAGGTAATCTATTGACATATGTTATGTTATCCCACTTAACATTAAGGGGGAGTGTTGGAACATAATGATTAAGTGGTATGGCCAACCATTAATGTATATGGGTCCATCACTAATATATAGGTTAATATTTAATAATATGAAATATTTATATTTCTATCATTAAATATGCTAACCTAGGTATATACTTTAGGTTAAATAGTTAATATCATGAAATGATTATATTTCTAATATTAAATATTATAAACTTAGGTGTATTTTTCAACCATTTTATGTTGAAAAGGTGGGTCGGGAGACATACCTGATCACCTTATATAAAAAATACTTTAGGTCCTCATTTGATATATTCAGGAAATATATCAAAGGTGTGCAAATCAAGTGATTTGGTTTTACCCTTGGTAAATAGGGTTTCAAAGAAGGATGTGATCTTACTAGATTTAAAATAAGTTCTCTGAAGTAAAAGGTTATTTTTAAAGTGGTTTTTACCCTATTAGGGTTTTCCACTATAAATATTGTATCACCTGTGTTATTTATTTCCTATAAGTATTTTTTTATTTAATTATGTTATGATGTAATACTTATTTAAATATTTATTATAACATTATGTAATATGTAAGTTGATTAAATCCGTATTTATTAGAATCCTCAAATTCTAACAGGTTTGGGGCTAAGCTGGAAACCCCTGATAGTAGAGGTTCGAGGGCACAGTCCCCAAATTTTTTTGGCCTTGAAACAAAACGTGCCCAATATATTGGAAAAAAAAAATTCTCATATGGGTGGGATTTTTGAACCATAGGTTTATGAGATGGTTTTGGCCCATGGTTTTGATACCCACGGTTTTGTAAAACTACTTAAGTGGTTATCTACTTATGTGGTATTGTGCATATGGTAGGAATAATGTAACATTGTAGATGTGTTTTGAATTCGGGTATGAATTCTGTAGAATTTTTTGAACATAGCTCTAAATAGATTTAGGTATTGTATTAAGAGAGCAGTGGCTTGTAATAAAATTTGAGCAAGTGATTCTTGTTAGACGTAGCGCAAATTGGGTGAACCGCATTAAGTATTGTCTCTTTGTGTTGTGTTATTATTATTCTACACTTTTATTTTAGATATGTAATATTTTTTGCATATTAGTTTCTACTGTTGCGATTTTGTCAGGGATTATTTCACATATTTTATCCCTTATCACCTAACAAAAGGTATGTGAGCTATTCTCATAAGAAATTAGTGAGCCAGTCATAGAGGTCATCAACATTAGCTAAATCATGAGCCTCACTGGGTACTCCTTTAGTGACTAGGACCATTAGGGTCAGCATCCTAGGCACCAGCAAGAGGGATAAGGTGAGGCTCACTATTATCAAGTCCATCTAAAATTCAGTGCTAGGGGAGAGTCATGTAGATATTTGACTCATCTAGATATACTATTTTGGATGTATCATGATGATATTTATCATAAGGTTTTTACAAAAAAAATTGTAAACTTGATTGTATTTTAGCATCCCCATATATATAGAGATGATGATTTTATATTTTTGGCTCAAGATAGTTATTATAGCATTTTATTTTGATGTTCTATGGATGATTGTAGACAGATGTATGAGTAGATTATATGTGATTAGTATATGGTGATTCTATACATGTTTTTTTATCTACTAGATATGATCTAGCTGTATTGACACATTTTTATTTTCAAATGTATAGATTAGCCATTTTTTAATTAAATCACATACCTGACATGCCTTGGTAGAGTAGAGGAAAGGAATGGGTTAGTTAGAATGGGGAGTTAGTTAAACAATGTTGAGATGAGTTGATGTGATGAGGAGGGGGATATGAAAAACTGTGTTATGGCTTACGCATAAATTACAACTTGAAATACCTCTTATTTGATGAAAGTGTACGGTAAAAAAGTAGCATGAAATGAGAAGAGATTACCAATATTTGTAAGATGATACATGACTGAATCACAGAAATGCAGTACGAGACAGTAGAAAAATAAGAAACCAAACAAGTAAAAAATTACAACCAAATACACTCAAATAATTAATGTTTAATAAAGTTGTACCAATGCTTTTATTATCCAACTTCAGTACCCAAATGTTATATTTATACAAAAAGGGTTAATATGATGCCCTAAGTGAGGATACACACAAGGGAAGGGATGAAGGATGTATAATTTTTGATATAAGAAAACACGCGTTATGATTATGCGTCGAGAAATGATATATGCCAAAAATATAGAAATAGCAAACACGTAAGCTTGTTTGTACAAGAAGATCACAAGATGATCTACATGTTGTGCACTAGAACTAGGAAGCGTTGACGTAGGATGTTTTGTAGTATAAATTCTAATTTTTAGTTTATTTTGTGTAAGATAATGTTTTTGGGTTTTTTGTTACATTTTGTAATGTTTTTTAATTTTGGATTTTCTAGGTTTTTCGAATGTTTTTGGATTTTCTATGTTTTTTTAACGTTTTTGGATTTTCTATATTTAATGAATATATTTATATTTTCTAGGTTTTTCGAATGTTTTTATATTTTCTAGGTTTTACTAATGTTTTGGAATTTTCTAAATGTTTTTAGATTTTTTAGGTTTTGAATGTTTTTTGGATTTTTTAGGTTTTATGAAAGTTTTTGGATTTTCTAGTTTTTTTTTAAGTTTTTAAATTTTCTAGGTTTTTCCAAACTATATATAGAATAACAATGCACTAAGATGCCCCCAATGAGAGATTAGAATATACAAGGGAATATTCCTATGAAAATATACAAGAATAAGACAAGATGGATCAATGCCAAGAGGGACAATTTGAACAATATTGCAAACTCAAACCATGGAAAAGCTAGGAAGAAGTGGCCATGCCCCCAAGTATGAGGTTCTTATGAAAAAAAAAATCCCCACATGGCACCAAAAACTATTTTTCACCAAAGTACATGCTACGGCACCATAATTTTATGGTTTTCACCATTAGACGAATTTATTTATATTTGCTACTTTTTGTTTTTGTTGTTGCTTTATTGATTTTTTTGACTTTTTAGAGCACCAGATATTAGGTATATAAGCATTTGAGGTGTATGATATTCACAGGATCTTGAAGTGCTATATTGTTAGGGCTATTTATCTTATAAACTTCTAAACTAAATTTAGCCACCACAATGTATGACCCTAACCAACTAGGCTCACATTTTACTTTCTTCTCGCATTCTTTGCTACTATTGAACTGGTTTTATTTAAGAATAATATCTTTGAACTCAAGTTCTAAAGAGATAATGTGTTTGTTGTAGCTAGTACAGATTCAATTCTTATACACTTTGAGGTTATCTAAGGAACGAAGGTATTTTTCATCAAGAATTTTGAGATCTACAAGCTTAGCCACTACATAATATTCTTCATTATCCAGATAATCCTTTAGGGATATACACAAATATGGAAGTTTGATATATAAGGAAATAATAACTTCATTGATAAAGACAAGGGAGTAGGGGGTGGATCTGATCATGCTAAAATGTAATATCCTATCCTAATCTAATGCAAGTTTGTAGTAATAAAGAATAAATAAATGAAAGAAATAACTCAACCAAACTAAGTCATAACAATATGAAACCCTAATGTGCAAAGAGTGCTGGAATATC
Organism: Taxus chinensis; assembly: GCA_019776745.2. NCBI lineage: Eukaryota > Viridiplantae > Streptophyta > Pinopsida > Cupressales > Taxaceae > Taxus > Taxus chinensis. The sequence goes on from CM034146.1 coordinate 729,724,373, forward strand.
CTTACCTGATTCGAATATCCTTACCTGATTCATAGTGAAGATTGGCTAAACAAGAATGGGAGACTATTGCAGAGGAGCTTGATAAAATATAGATCTAAGTGATTTGGCTAGAGTGGACACCTAGAAAAGGGATTTTGGTGCCTAGGGTGCCCTAGTTTGTAATATAGGTGACTTGATCTAAGCAGGAAGTCCGGAAGCCAATTTTATAGAGTTGTTAGATGATGTGAATCCTTTTATACTTGGTACATGTATATCACTCTTAGTTTGTTGATGTCACTATAAACCTATAATAAAATAATCACATTCAAAACCCCCAAAAAGCATCAAAACCCTAAAAAAGAAAGATACATATGAAGGGGTCATATTGTGCTCAGCTTCCAATTTGATGGAATTATCACTGTTGGGACCCTAATTTATTGGCTAAGATTACAAGAAGGCACATGGGCATGCAAGGCCTTGTTAAAGAAGGGTGTGCAAGGAGAAAGTGCACATAAGACAAGGTTCTAGGAGGGTTTAATAGAACAATTAGCACATGTGCAAGGAAAAGCATAGGATTTCAGGACTTAGCCATATTTGTCATATCAGGTAGGACATGTGAAAAGCATGACCCGACTATGCATGCGGAGTGGATAAGGTGTCAGCCTGGTGACAGGTTGGCCTAGGAAGGAATATGCCCTATGATGGAAGCTTCTAGAAGACCATCATGGCAAGGAATGGAGAGCTCAGGCCTGGAGGAGCATGCTCCCATTGAGGACCACATTTGGACACTTGGTAATGGATCTGAAGCCTCAGAAAGGTGGATTGGCAGTTCAAGAGGCATATAAATACAAGTGCCCAGTAGAGGAATTGAGATATAGATCAATAGAGAGTCAGAGGAGCTCTATAGAAATGATATGAGGAACTCTATTAGGTTGGGTAGATGACCTATAGGGGAAGGATGTATCAAGGGGTTTGGGTATGAAATTTTCCTTTCATGTTTAGGAGGACTCTAATCCAGTTATGATGTATGGCTTCGGTTTGCCATACTGTGATATTTTGTAATGGATCTAATGCATGTGATGAGGTTATCAGATATGATGGAATATAAATATAATAGACTCTGGTTTATACATATATCTTACGTAGTTCTGTTTCGTATATGTTTATATGAATGAATATAAACTCCTATACATTTCCTTTTCTGTTTAGTTCTATAAATTTTTAAGTATCCATTTTGTCTGTAATTACTGCATTGATCTAGAATCCATTCTGAGCTCTATGATGAATGTATGTCTCGTTTCCACTCACTCTTTTTAAGTTCCTATCATAGATGATGCTTTCCCACTTAACTCACATAAAATAGAGACTCATCACCCATGTGTGCCTTGGGTGAGCACCCAACGCCCTGCTGGGTGATAGGCTGGTGCGCATGGGATTCCCTTGTTCTTTGGTGGGTGTAAAAATGACTACATCTTGGTTCCATTGACGGGACCTCTTTTTGAAGTTGTAGTGGGAAATAACATACATCATGATCTGTGCAATGAGTGATGACAGAACTCCTACTCTGGAAAGTATTGAATCATGGTTCAAGAGCACGAAGGAAGAATTTTCTTAGAGATTCAACACTTGGCCTGAGTTTGATGCACGCAGATGGGTAGAAGAGAACCTCTACCATGAGTTGTATGAAACTTTTTTCTGTTACTTCCCAGTAGAGATGTATGAATGGCTCTCTGACATATGCGTCCAGATCAAGCTGGTGTTATAGATCACGTGTGTGGACCCAAGAAGAGTACCAGAGGCTGCAGGGTATGCATATCTGATTTGGACATGTTGTGGACCATTGGTGGAAAGGAGTACTAGCTAGTTACACTCTAGATTACACTATTTCTACATATTCTTATCTCGAAGTCACTGAGTTTGAGTTTCTACGGGAGCCCAGAGGATCATTTCTACGTGTTATTCCTTTGGCAATGAAGATCTTGATCATTACCTTGAGTTTAGAGGCATTTCTAATGGTTGGCTAAACCTTCCTAAGTGTTGGGTGAGGAAGCTAGGGTAGAGGAAGATGGCAGACATTATGACTAAGAAAGAAAGGGAGGAGAGACGAATCAAGTATAGTGAAGCGCGTGAAAGGAGATATTAGACAAAGGTTCCAAGGTGTGATGGATATATGGAGGTAGACATTATAAGAAGGATTTGAGGTTCACGTAGAGGACATGTTGAACCTGAGTAGTCTGTGCTACCCCATCTTGGAAAGCATGGGAGAGATACCCCTTCAGCTTCTGATGAGAGTTCGTCACGCAGAGAGAGAAGATTCATTGGTGCACATCTAAACCCACCTAGTGACCAAACCTCGATGTTGGGTTTTCTAAATCAAAGGAGTGTTGATAACAGTAGTTGGTATCGATGGGAGTGACTGATCGATACCCAGGAGGTATAATTTATCATTTTGAACTTCTATGATTGCACACTCTATTCCAGTGTTTGGAGGAATTTTTGGGTAAGGAGAAAATACACAAGGTTACGGAAATGCATTGGGGAGTGGCACGGGGCATACATCTGGGAGTGGAATGATCTCACAGACTATTGGTGCACAGTTCAGTAGGACATTGGGGACATTAGGTGTGACCACTACAAGCCCATTTTTGGCTGCAAGAGGATTTGGAGGTGGAACTGGTGGATCTGGGGGCACAAGACGTGGTGGATCCAGTGGATCTGGCAGAGGAAACACAGGAGGGATCATCAGAGGAAACCAAGGATCTGGACCAAGAGGACAAGGGTCTCAGCCACCTCCTCAAGTAATCTTTGAAATATCTTTACACTTGCCAGACTACCAGGGTATAGAGGATGCTGCAGAGCATGTTCACAAGTGTGAATTGCTATGGTGCACAGTGAAGGGGATCACAACCCCAGAAACAGAAGGCTTGTCAATTTACAAAAATGTTGCAAAGGCACGCATGCATAGCTGGTATAGGAAGTATGAACCCCATCAGATGGTGGTAGATTACACTTGCGTTGAAAAATTCCTTCCTAGTAGAATTCAACATCCCTGAGTTTGAATAGAAAAGCATTAGCACCCTCAAGGAGATTCAGTAGGGAATGGCGGAGAGTGTTCGAGAGAATGACATGTGGTTTAAGACTCTCCTGTCAAAATTGTCATATGGCATTCACCCTTCACAACATGCTAAATGGTTTTTTGGAGGGTTGATAACACCATTTAGAAGAGATTTATCTCATAAGACTTTCAGATACCCCTGTGATGCGTTAGAAGCTACTCTGTGCACTGAAGCTATTGGATGTGTTGATACTCAAGTTAGCCCATTCCTGGAAGCTCAAATTACTGCTATGGCTAAGTAGCTGGAAAATTTATCTGGCAAACTTAGGTCATGAGACTCACAGTGGAATGTGGTGTACAGATTGTGAAGTAGAAAGGTCATACCAAGGATAGTTTCCCTCAAAAGACAGTACGCGCCATAGGGGTAGATTGTGAGATTTGTCATGAGGACGATGATGTGAGTAGATGTCCCTTGTTGCAGCGTGTAATTTAGAATAATGTATCTTGCTACTGTAAGATTTTCACCTCTACAACCCATGATACTGAAGGATTGTAGGCTGATTTACTAGATCCATGATGCCATTAATCATGGTGTGTGCTACACCAACCTTGCTAGTAGTTCTAAGGGTGATGACCTCCGTTATGAGGAGTGCACAGATGGAGGCACCTGTGGAAGAAGTTATCGCGGAGCATTTCAAGGTCATGGAAACCACAAAGGAGGAAGAATTGAGTTCCCACGGGGAACATGTTATAATTGTGGATCCACAAAACATTATAAAAGAGAGTGTCATGATCTATTACAATGCTCGTGGTGTGGAAAGAAGCACAAGTATGAAGAGTGTCTAGAACTCTATGAGCATATAAATTAGCAACACCAGAAAGATAAGGGCACTGCTATGGTTTACGTAAAAAGGGCCGATTCACAATGGATGCCAAGAGTGGTGTGTGAGTTAGAGCTAGAACCTGTACTAGTGAAAATGCATGCAGAGGCCACACGCGCCAAGGAGATGCATAAGGACATTAGTTTGCCTAGAGAGAAGGTACCACATGGAAATTATCTAGACCCTACCGATCAGAAAGAATTGTACCAGGAGACTATGGACATAGTTTGGAGCGTCACAAGGGGAGATATAGTGTCTCAAGGAGAAATAAAGGTAGGTGGGGCAGCGGAAGGATAACGAGGTTCCAAGAAGTGACTTGGATGAGCTCAAAGAAGTATGTAAAATGTTAAGGCAAGAGACTATTATTCCCTTGCTAGGAGAATGACTAAGGGAGAAGGTACCATGAACCAGAGCAGAGCATGAGAGACAAATTTTACATGCAAACCTTTCTCCACATAGCCTTGAGTATGACAAAGAAATTACTCTAAATGTAGTTATTAATGGATGGCTCTTGAGAAATATCCTCATCGACACAGGAGCAGAAGTGAATGTTCTTACCTTAGATGCTTGGCATAAGATGGGAAGGCCCACATTACTACCATCTTTAAATGTGTCTTTATATGGAAAACAAAAATAATGCAATTCCCGTTGGAGTATTAAAGGATGTAGTGATTACCATTTAGGGGGCCAAGTTTATTGAAGACTTCAAAGTCTTGGCACTCACCGAGGAAGACAATTTTCCATCATTGCTTGGGTGCCCATGGTGTTACAAGGATAATGTTGACAAAGGTTTAACAAAGGATATATCAGTTTCAAAAACAAGGAAGAATTATTGATCATTCCTTTGACAGATGTAAATTCGGTGCCATACACAGAGACGTTGGGAGAAGAAGTCCTTGATAGAATATACGTGCGCTCAATCAGGGATCCTGAGATAATTCACCCTGCAGAAGGAGTTGTCTAGTTTGAGGATGCCTAGTCTGTGTGTGATACCATAATCATGGCATGTGAAAATTGGGCACATGGGACCTATGATTTGATTAGATGACATTTAAGAGGATCGGTAACCAAGGCGACAAAGGCGTGTATAGTTTGACACCTGGAAGGAAGAAAACTCTCAAGTTACTCAGGAGGGGATAATTCGGAAGATTTATTACAAGAAATGGAGGCCCATTGGAGAAATGAAAAGGAAAGAAGAGAAATACTCAATTACAACCTCCTCGAGACTATTGTGCACGATTGGTGGGAAACACATCGGGATGAACCTCTTGGAATGGCATGAGGTGAGAATTTCCTTCTCTGTAAGGTTTTGTAGGAGCAACGTGCCCATGACTATAAAATAATACCATGGTAAGGAGACCACTTCCTTCCATATCCAAGCATGTGAGACAACCTAGATGGGAAGCACATAAGCATTACCACCTTCATTATGGGTTCACAAGTTGTATTCCACCCTACAAGGTTGTACGCGCACTTGGTATATCCACTCAAAGAGATGCATCGTCAAACTGGTAATTGGGAATCATGTGTAGTTGATCTCATTCAAACATTTGAGTATCGAAGTACAAGGCCATCAGTACATAAGGCGTTGCAGGTAGTCAAGTGCCTTACAATAAGGGATAGTGTTATGGCGAAAGATAGAATACAAGAATTTCTAGGTGAACCTGGCCTAGAGGTGCACCTTGAGGAAGAATAAATAGAAGAGATACAGCTTGAGCACGCGTGTATAGAAAAAGAAAAGGGGAAGATGGTATATGTCATTGATGGGGAAGAAGTGGAAAGCTTGGATGTTAACCATTTTGTAGGGGTGCGTGAAGTCATAGATAGTGCTGATGAATGGGTGCGCGCCTACCATGAACCTTTAAAGATGAAAAAGGTTAACATCGGCTCAAAAGTAGAACCTAAGGAGGCAATCATTAGAGACTATTGGTTAGAGAAAGAAGTCTCTAAAATCATTGATCTATTAGTGTGAATTCCAATATTTTTTCCCACGTGGGTACCATGAGCTTAAAGGCATCCACCATTCCTTGGGGGAGATGAGGATAATGTCTGAAGGAAGGTGCACACCTAATCAAGAAGAGGCCATACCGGATGAATCCCAATTTACACGTAAAGGTCAAGGAGGAGATAAACACAGATGATAGCATCAGGTATCATTGAGGATGTGGAAGATTCATAATGGATAATTCAAATGGTGATTACTATCAAGAAGGACAGGAGGATAAGGATTTTTGTTGATTACATGGACCTAAATGTAGTGTGTGTCTTTTTTTTTACTATGGGAAAATAGTTTTTTGAAAGGGACTGTACCCTTTACAAGAGTGCTCAACAGCAAGATTTCAACTCACAAAAATCCCAACAACAGAAAAAAATCTGTCAAAGAGGAACCAGCAAAAGACAAAACAGCTGCTACAAAACAGCTAAAAAACATCAACATAACAACAACACAGCTGCCTAGCAGCTGCGTAGCAGGCCATTTGCCTAAATGTAGCAATATTAGCACCCAAAAAGATAAGAATCAAACCTTGTCCAATATGGTGGGGGATTTAGATTTGGCATTACCCTTCTTTTTCCTATCCACCACTGTCCATTCAAGATTTCCCACATCCACTACAATCGGAGCAAAATGCATTGGGTTTGATGGGGAAGTGATCCATAAGGGGGGTTGAAATATCTTTAATCACTGAATCAACAACCTGTAAAGAATAGTCTGGAGGCTTCTCTGTATTGGTCTGTGAATCCACCATTGTTGGGTGAGTCAACTTGCAGGGGGGCACTAGAGATCCTTAGCCGGATCTGCAGTCAATTGTAAGATGTTCAGGAAGAGAATCCTTCAAACCAAGCTATTTTGGTATTACGTTTGGAGTGTTCACAATCATCTGTAACATGACCAGTTTGGAAGTAACGCCGACATCTAAAGGCAAGTCTCTCATAGTCTATCCTCTGTACCAAGAGCCTGGCTCCAATCTGTAGATTGATTTTTGCTAGTAAGAAGTTTGGAGGTATCAAGATCAACCGGGATTCGAGCATAAGTAGTATGGGTTTGAATGGAGGTCTTATCATCAACTACCACACATGAGCCTAAAGTATCTACCTATAGCAATGAGACAAGATCTATTCCAAAGCTGCAATGGGAGTCTTGGTAAATGAACCCAAATTGGGTAGGTATCAAAAGACTCCTTTAATGGGTCGAAATATGGATACCATGGTCTGGACATAAGCCTGTATTCCCCCCAAACCCAATGTTGACTAAAAATTAAATCCCTATCTTCAGGGGTTTCAAAGACAGCAATGAAGTAAGCTTTAGCACAAGGATAAAGCTCAATCTTACCTTGTATTTTTTCTCTCCATCTCTGGGCTATCCAGTCATGAAGATGAGAAATCTTAGGCCAAAATTTTGTGAAATCTGCATATGAGACCCAGCTGGGAGATATTTTCCTCCTCCTTAAGAACCTTTAGAAGTAAATCCTCCTCGATTTTCAGTGTCGGGACCTCCTGGGAGGGCTTCAAGAGCTCATTTCTGACATTCTCCTTCTGTTTGGAGACCGCTAAAGCATAAGATCTGGACCTATTATCACTGTTTTGTTTTTCCTAGTTCTGGCTGACCCCTGTTTCTCTTCCTCCATCTCTAGATCCACTCTTAATCCCTTGCAACCTGCAGTTACTAGTGTTGAGTTTTAAAGGAGATGATGATTCTTTGACTGAACCATCTTTATCTGTCCCATGAGAGAACACCCCTATTTTGTGACCAAGCAGAGAAGATTCAACTGAGTTTTGTTGAATAGGGGGGTCTTGGTTAGTATTGCACTCCCAACCACCAAATGAAACACTGTTATGAACTCGGTGTTTTATAAAAAATCTCCATTGATCTCTGCAGCCAAATCTAGAGATTTATTTACTTGTTGTGCGTTGGGCTCTGGAGCCAAAATTACGGTACATCATTGTGTGATTTCGTCGAGAAATGCACGAGTCCCTGGCCTTCTAAGTGCGGGCAGCTATCATTGGGTCATGGCAGGCATTTTCTGTCATTTGACGGGAATGAGCATCAACTAGACCTATGTGAGGCCAAATATGTTTCTTTTATTTAAATATGGCTACGCTGGCGCAAAAATCGGGAGCTCATTCCAGACGGTTGGGCGCGTGGGAGAGAGATCGGAGCTTGGAGTCAAAAGATATTCGGGCGTTCGAAGTTTCTACGGGTAGTGTGTGTCATTGATCCTTTCCCAACCCAATTTACTGAAGAAATCTTAGAGGGGAGTAACAAGACGCGAGGCCTACTATTTCACAGATGGATTCTTGGGCTATCACTAGGTAAGGATTGCGAAGGAGGACTCAGAGAAAGATGAATTTCGCAATGGGAGTGGGAATTTTTTCCTATACGGTCATGCCTTTTGGGTTAAAGAATGCACCTGTTGTGTTCTTGCGCATTGTGGTGCAATATTTCCAGGACTTCATCTATAAATTCCTTCAAGTTTACCTGGATGATTAGACACTATATGGGTTAGTGAAGGACCATTGTGACAACTTAAGGTTGATGTTTGGAAGGTGTCAGTAGTTGAGGATATCCCTCAACAGTAATAAATGTGTCTTTGCTAACCCATTTGGAACATTATTGGGGCACATCATATGTAGGGAGGGCTTACTAGTAGATCCCGCCAAAGTTGCAGTAATTATGGGATTGGGGGAGCCTACTAGTCAAAGTGCAGTGTGTGGATTCCTTGGACACATGGGTTACTATAAGAATTTCATCAAGGGATACGCCAAGATCATCGTGCTTTTAGAAAAGTTACTTAGACACAAGAGTTCTTTCCTTTGGGGAGAGGCGCAACAGAAAGCATTTGACACTTTAAAGGATAGGCTTTTCACTGCGCCCATAATACGATTCCCCTCTTAGGATAATCCTTTCCATGTTCATTTTGATGCCTCAGGAACTGCCATTGGAGTAGTACTTGCACATCCTAGTGAAGGGATTGTTGATCATCCTTTATTCTTTACAAGTAGGAAGTTGACACCAGTGGCAAAGAATTATACTACAAATGAGTGCGAGGCATTGTCAATGATCTACGCGCTTCACAATTTAAGACAATATTTTCTGGAAACCCCTTTTATATTTTACACTGGCCATATGGCATTGAAATATTTAGTGAAAAATCCTATTCTATAAGGATGCATATGTCAGTGGGTACTATTGTTCCAAGAATTTGGGTTCACGGTGGTTGTCAAACTAGGAAAAAGTAATTCTAGACCTGATCATTTTTCCAGGATTGATTCAGGGGAGGATGCGCAAAGCATTGAGGATACCACGCCAAATGCACAACTATTTAAGTTGTGGCGCATGCCCTTATACTTAGAAGATATTGCAGTATTTCTCAAAATAGGGATAATGTCGGAAGGAATGAAGGCATTGTAGAAAAAGCAGTTAGCTATATGCTCCGTGCCCTACATGTTATTTAGTGGGGATTTATACAAATTAGGACGTGATGAGATTCTACGTCGATGTGTGCTATAACATGAGTGCCTAGCCATAATATAATAAGTGCACGGAGGTAGTGCAGGTGGGCACTATGTATGTGACACAACTGCACGCAAAATATTGATGGTTAGATTATGGTAGGAGACCCTATATCAAGACTGCAAGGAATATTGTAAGGTGTGTGACCATTGTCAGTGCATTGGAAAACCAGGGTGAAGAGATGAAATGCCTTTGCGAGCTATTCCTTGCACCGAGCCATTCGAAAAGTGGGCTATAGACTTCGTAGGCCCTATTGCATCAGTCACACGTATGACTATGTCACATTATATAATCACTTGCATAGATTAATTAACAAGGTGGGTAGAAGAAACACCTACTAAAGATTATACAGTAGCTACTTTAGCAAGGTTCTTATGGGAAATCATTATTACATGGTATGGATGCCCTTTGAGTTTGACTAGTGACAGGGGTACACATTTCTTAAATGAGAAAGTAAGGATTTTGTTAGCGGAATTCATGGTGGATCGTCACAAGACTACCCCTTACCATCCATAAGAAAATGGAACCACGGAGGCATTTTACAAAATACTAAGTCATACCCTAACCAAAATTTATGACATTGGTAGACAAGATTGGGATGGAAAAGTATCCGCCGTTCTTTGGGCATATAGGACAGCCTACAAAAGGTTAAATAAAGCCACACCATTTCAATTAGTATTTGATGCAGAGGATAGCCTACCAATTGAATTCATGTTACCCTCTCTGCGTATAAATTTTGCATGAGGATTGGGCAATGAATAAGCATTGGAAAAAAAGAATTAACAAGTTAATGCAATTAGATGAAATATGATCACTCACCAGGTGGAGCCAGAAGACTGAAAAAGCAAAACAAAAGGCATGGCATGATCATCACATTAAGAACAAAAAGTTTGAAGTTGGGCAGATGGTGCTACTATACAATTCCATGTTTCTGCGCCATCCTGCAAAGTTAAAATTCCATTGGTTGGGTCCTTACATCATCTCATACCTCCTTGATTCCAGTGCATGCCAGTTACAAGCACTTGATGGGATGAGATTTCCAGGACACTTCAATGGGAGTAGGTTGAAGCCTTACTGTAAATAAGTCTTCTTGGTGTTTGTAATAACACAGTATTTCCAGATAGTTTAGGATTCCCTTTAAAGCATTTTATTTTCTTGTGTTTCCCTTTCTCGTTGTTGTTTTGTGTTACACCTTGGGTTTCGGTAACCTCATTACTTTTTCGAATGTTTTGAATGCGCAGAGGACCGCGCACCATATAGTGTGGGGTGGAATAATGTAGGAAAGTGTAAAGTGTGAATTACCAGGAAGGATTGCATTAAAAATCCCAGTTGAGTGGCCCTGTGGAAGAAAACGCATAAGAGAAAAGGTGAACAAGGATGGTTGGTATCAAGAGAAGGCTAGATTTTGGTTCCACGTACAAGGGAGAAAGAAGTGCAAAAACAACACGAGGTAGGCAAGAGAAAACATCATGAGGACAAAAGAAGTACCTTTAGTGTTGGTAACGCGTGCGTAAGAGTCTTCTGTCAGATAGATTGGTTGCGTGCCAGAAGGTTGTAGGATTGTCTGTGTAAGGTTGGGTGCGTGAGTTGGGGTGTTAGAGTATGGCTTGGTGGAAAAAGCCACAATAAGTGTTAAAGTACGGTGGTAGGTGAAGTAGCATTTAATGCTAAAAAGAATGGAAAGCTATAAATAGAAGGTTGGGCACTTCATTATGGACATTGCGAATACAAAAAAAGGAGAGATCTTGTGATGTAGGGTTTCTAGAGTTGATCTGTGTAAAGAAAAAATTGAGAAATTTAACTATGAGTAACTAGATTTGATCTACAAACCAGAAGGAAAGAAGTTCACAAGCGTAGAAAATGTTTGTTTTGTGGATAAGTGTTGTCTTATGGACAAGGTTATTCCAGTTAGGGTTTGACAACTAGGGCATGGAATGGAAAGGGTTTCTTCAAAAGTTTGAGATATGGGACTAGAGGAGGTAGAAAAGCATAACAATTAAAAGAAGTTGAAGTGCTAAAATAACCTAAACCATGAAACCTAAGAAACCATCTATATCACCTAAGAAGCCAAAGGGAAAGGGCAAGGGCAAGGGAAAAGGAAAACAACCAGAAACCCCCGTAAGCATGAATGAAAAGTGGTATGTACAGATGCAGTACCCAGATGGGGTTTTTCTCAAGAAAGAATGGGAGTCCCACTTAAGAAACATGATGCTGATCGATTACAACCATCGCATAATCATGACAAAAAAGGAGATGGCATTAGAGTTAGTGCAACTGACAAATAAAAGGACACCAAAGGGCTTACCTATTTATAGCGACGAGGTAAAAGTAAAATCGGAGAAGGCAATATTTTTGTAACTCTATGAGTTGCCTTATTTTACAAAACTTGAGTGCCTCTATCAGTGGTTAATGTCACACATACAAGAGGATCAATTTTACTTTGTAGGGCACAAGATGCGCATAACTCCTCACCTAATTTCAAGATTCACAGGCCTCATCTGTGAAGGAGAAAGTATATATGATGACCTGAGCCACAAGGAAGCCATCAAAGTAACCGTCGCCACATTTGATTATAATAAGGGGCCATGATACTTTGATATCATGAAGATCCAAGACCCTATCATGAGAATGGCCATGTGCCTAGTGACAAAGCTAAATGACCAAGAGAGGTGGACACATGTAAATAAGGCCTAGTTAAATGTGTGCAGGAAAATATCAGAAGGCACCATCTACAACTTGTTTGCCTTCATCCCAGATGAAATTATCAGCAGTGCACATGAAGGAGATAAGATACTCTTTTGTAATTTCCTTCTAACAATTTTTTTTTCAAAGATTGAAGTGCCAGATGTGGTAGATAAGTTTGTTTGGGAATATCTAGAGGAAGACCCCTCACCTGCGAAAAGATTCGCAAAGTACACTTGCGATAGCATGACGGCTCCCCACAAAGCATGCCTGGAAAAATGTTATAAGCACTTAAGGGATGCGTTCAAGGTAGAGTGGAGGATCCCAGAGCAGTTTCCATTACTTGTTGATGGAGAATCCAAATTTTTGGTGTACCGGCATTTCTACATTGGCAGATTTAAATTGACAGATGAAAACATGGGCCCCTGGTGCAAGCTCCCCTTCTCCTTCACCGCTCAATATTTCCAAGTAGGTGTAAATAGGTTTAAAGAAGCCGAAAGACAAAGGTTCGACCTTAGTGAGGTAGATCAAGACCACAGGGAGCTATGCAGAAATCTTGTTGACCCCAAGAACTGCACATATATGGAGAGGTATGTCTCCCACAAAGTTAAATGACAAATCCCCTAACTTTTCAAATGTAAGGAGAGACTGCGGCAAGGGTATATCTATGCATAAGACCAATATTTGAGAAGGGTGCATATGTGGAATGTGATGTCTCCATCCTTGAAGACCCCATGGGGAGAAAGAAGCCCGTGCCAGTAAGGAAAGGAAAAGAAGAGGTGCAAGGGAAGAAGGCACCAAGTGTCCAAAGTGCACCACAAGTGGGCGCCCCAGGGAAAAGTGCTAGAACTAGTACTTACATGCATAGGAAGAGGTCCACAGGCAAAGAGGAGGCACCAGAATGAGAAAAGCCTATCAGAAAGGAGAAGTCACCAGAGGAGGAAGAATAAAGAGTTGAATCTTCTATACTAGAATCCCGAGTTAGGAAGAAACAAAAGGTGATGGAGGGGACTGATTTGGAGGAAACAAAGAGCTTGGAGGTCTACAGAGGTGAGAGGGATGATGACAAAGAATATGAACTTGAAAAATCCCAGGAACCACTAGTGTTTGATGTGCATGATTTAGAGGAAGAGGGTAGAGAAGAGGAAAATGAGTTTCTCTTCATGCGGAGGAAGGGTAGCTAGGAGGAGGAAGGTGCCAAAAATAAGGGATGAAGTGAAGAAGTGAGTACAAAAAATTAGACTCCAAGCCTCACACAGGAGCAGATAAACAAGGTGGCAGAAAAAGAAGTGAAAAAATCGTTGAAGCTTTGGTAGAACAAGAGTTGGATCGTAGAGCTGATTTAGTAATGAATGAAGATAAGGAAGAAAGTGTGGAAAAGATCACGGCAGCATAGGAGGAGGCCCCTGTTTGATGGTATGTATTCCTAAGGGCATGCACATAGGAGGAAGGCACACAAAGATCCAAATACCAAGAATGGACTATATTGATGATCCAAACAAGGTGTTGTGCGTGCGTTTCCAAAGCACAGTACCAACAGAGCAACTCTTTTCTATGAAGTTGTTTGATGAGGAAGGTGCATGCCATTGGATGAGGAAAATGTTTTCTTGGGAAATTGAGTCCCACATCGATGAGCCAGAATTCAAGGTAAGCCAAGGGGAAATAATGAAGGTGCCTGAGTCAAAAGGAGATAACCCCTTGGTGAGTGCTCAAAAACTATCTAATGAACAAGTCTGCAATACGCTAAACAAGGTCTTGGTTGAACTAGAAGCCAGGTTATTCAAGAGGAACGACCGAGTAAAATTCCTAGAGGTAGAGCTAGAGAATAGGGAAGAAGAGCGTGAAGAAAGGACCAAGGAATTAAAGCAGGAGGAACTAATCAACGCGCAGCTAAAGTGTGAACTAAGGGAAGAGAAGGCAAGAGTGTGTGAGGTACACAAGAAGGTAGAATCCATCATATATGTCATTGTTTTAAATAATCTGGACCTAACACCACCCGTGCAAAAGTATGGATCTTCTGTGGAGTGCCTAGAAGACTTAACATGTATCCTCACCATGGAGAGGCAACGAATGGCCTTAGATTCCATGGAAGAAGTATCAGCGTTCCTAGAAAGGGAAGACAAACTGAAGGTTATAACAATCATTTTCAAGTAGAACAAGGTGCTTGTTAATGTAAAAGTTGCTACCAAAGTTGTTGAGGCCATATATGAAAATAGTGTAGACAGAGATAGAGTGGCAAAAATTCTTGTCACCACTCATGAGGCAGAGCTCAAATAATTCCAAGATAAGAACAAAGGGAACATAATGGAGTAGGATAGGATCTTAGCCGAGGTTACAAAGAATTCCAAAGCCATTGAAGACCTACGAGGTTGGCCTGGGAAGGAATATGCCATGTGATGGAAGCTTCTAGAAGACCATCATGACAAGGAGTGGAGAGATCATGCTTGGAGGAGCATACTCCCATGGAGGAACACATTTGGACACTTAGCAATGGATTTGAAGCCTTGGAAAGGTTGATTGGTAGTTTAAGAGGCATATAAATATAAGTGCCCATAGAGGAATTGAGATATAGATCAATAGAGAGTGGATCTCTACAGAAATGTTGTGAGGAACTCTATTAGGTTGGGTAGATGACCTATACGGGAAGGATGTATCAAAGGGTTTGCGTATGAAATTTTACTTTCATGTTTAGGAGGGCTCTAATCTAGTTATGATGCATGGATTTGGTCTGCCATACTATGATATTCTGTAATGGATCTAATGCATGTGATGAGGTTGTCAGATATGATGGAATATAAATATAATAGACTCTATTTTATACATATATCTACGTAGTTTTGTTTCATATATGTTATATGAATGAATATAAACTCCTATACATTTCATTTTTTGTTCAGTTCTATAAATTGTTAGGTATCCTTTTTCCTGGAATTACTGCGTTGATATAGAAGTCGTTATGAACTCTATGATGAATGTATGTCTCGTGTCCACTCAATATTTTTAAGTTCCTATCATAGATGATGCTTTCCCACTTAACTCACATAAAATAGATGCTCGGCACCTGTGTGTGCCTCGGGTGAGCACCCAGCGCCCACTGGGTGATAGGCCGGTACGCATGGGATTCCCTTGTTCTTTGGTGGGTGTAAAAGTGACTACAATCACCGAGTGTTACACTACATCTCATACCTAATTCATTTCTAGGTGTGTGTGTGTGTGAGAGAGAGTGAGTGGAATTGTGCCCTAGGTTGCTCTTGTTCCAATCGCACTTTGTGAGTAGAAAATAAGTAACTAGATGTAGAATGTTAATAATCTTTACATGGAAACAAATAGACTCCCCTCTTATGAAGTATGATGCAGATGTACCAGTCTTTGTACCTTTTGATGGAGCTAAATGGATGCAAATATAGCTATAAATTCCTTGATGAATGTAACCTTGGGTGGTGATAGCTAGTGCTTAGTGTTTGGTACCTTATTATGATCACATAAATTTATATTTATATGATTCCTTCACTTGAATTTCATAGCTAACACTAGACAGGATGACTACCACAAAAAGATAAGATGATCAAACGTCTAGAAAGAACCTAAAAAAGTGAGAGTAAAGTGTAAAGAGGACAGGGGCATCCAGAGGGGATGAGGGTGCCTGGCACTGGTGTCCTAGCTAGGTGCTCTAGTCCAAAAAAGGTGAAAATGAAGTATGAAAAGATAGACTGGGCCAATAAAGGTGCATGACCAAAAGAAGCAATAGAAATCAACAAAATGTGGAAAAAGAAATGGGTTAATCAATACACTTCTTGCTTAGGAACCATGCAAATAATAGTATGTGATCAAGACTAAATAATGACTCAAAGTTCTTGGATAAAATATTCTAAATTCAGACACTGTAACAAGGTTCTATTATAGTCTTGATGATAGATTGTGACCCAAAGGATGGGCATAACATGTTACTCATTAGATAAGGGTTCATTTTTAGGAGTGGGAAATGTCAGGTGGGAAGGTACCTTCTTGTAAGTCATTTTAAATGTCCATGTACCAAGGGAAAATGGACCAATAAATTCATATACCAAACAAGATTATGCCATGTCATAAGTAAGTACTGTGAGATGTTCGACACGGAACTGTAATCCATTTCTATCTATATGTACGTGTAAAAGAGATCCAATAGTAGCCATAACATCTACAGACTTATTTGCATATGTGGGATTTTTTATAAAGTGATATGAACAAAATATTCCTTCAGACTATCTACAATACGTTTATATGGAATAATATTTTCATCCTTGACATTGTACTTGTCAGTAACCTATATGATAATCACCTATAAGTCACCTTTAACTTGAACTTGTTGGATATCCTATTTAATGGTGACTTTTAGACCAATAAGAAGGGATTCATGTTACACAATATTATTAGTATAAGGAAAACCAATTCTAAAATCTTGTGGATTAAGATCACCAGTACGGGCGAGAAGAATGACTCATGTAAGTGAACCATTAAGAGTGAATGACCCATTAAAGTATATTTTCCAAGTAGTGGACCAGGGAAAATTTTAGTGGTGAATTTTTCGTAAACTCAAAAATATTAGGGATTTTGAAAATTGGAAATGGTGAATTTTCAACAGTTGGCTATTGCCCAGTTTATCAAAAATTTCAGCTGATAAGTCATTTGTATGGGTTAGTTCGCCTACTATTTATATGTAAAAATTAACTTATACATGTATTCGTCGAGGTATAATACATAGCCTGGTGGGTTTTAGGGGGTACCTGTTTAATAAAGACATCTAACAAAGAGTGATTTTTCCATCCAACTTAGGTTGGAAAAAATAACCATTGTTTTGTGGTCCCAACCTAGGTTAGATGACAGATGATGGATGGTTATCCAACCTAGCCATCGGTTTGTCCCCACCCAAGTTGGACGGTTGGGTTGGGACAGAAGATAATGTAGAGTCATTCAACCTAGGTTGGACGGACTGGGTTAGATGGTAGATAAATGTATAGCTATCCAACCTAGGTTAGATGACTGGGTTAGACGAAAAATAATGTATGGTCATCCAACCTAGGTTATATGATTGGGTTGGACGGAAGATGATGGATAATCCTCCAACCCAGGTTGGGACTGTTGGGTTGGACGGACAGATAATGTACGGCTGTTCAACCCAGGGTGGATGGCAGATTATGTACATTTGTCCCAACCCTAGTTGGAATGCATACGATGGACATTCATCTAACCTAGGTTAGATGGCTAGGTTGGATGATAGATAATGGATGACCGTCTAACCTAGATCAGACGGTCATCCATCGTCTCCTGTACAACCTAGGTTGGACACCATCCAACCCAAGATATACAACAGGTGATGGATGGTCATCCAACCTGGGTTGGACGGTCTTCTATTGTCTGTCATCCAACCTAGCCATATAACCTAGGTTGGAGGGTCATCGGTCACCCCACCTAGTCAGCTTTGTAATGAAACGGTTTTTCACAAATTCTCCATTGATGTGAAAGTCAATTTTTGAGATTTGCCACTAATTCTAAACTAATTTTTCAAAGGGGGGTTCTTAAAATGAACCATGTAGTGGACTCTTTGAAAAAGAGGACAGATGCATCATGTAATTCAAGACTTGATGGGTTAGTGTTTGGTAATGGTGCTTCCGTAAGTTTATTGGCGAGAAATTATCCTTTAAATACTTTATGATTGACATATTCAATATATAATTCACTAAGTATTGTGATCCAGTTGACCATCCTTTTGGTAAGAGTGGTTTATATAGGAGATACTTGATAAGCTTAAATTTTGATATGAGCTTAGTCTTGTTATGCAGAAGGTAGTGGTGAATATTTTTGGAAAGAAAATACAATAAATAAACATGTATTTTCAATTTGAAAGTAATTTATCTCATAGGATATTAATGTGTAACTAAGATAATATATGACTTTGTCTTTATGTTGTGGATTGTATTTTTCTAAGAGCATGCCTAGAGAAAAATGAGTAGTTGATATGTATAGAAGAAGGGATTTACATGAGGTAGGGGATTAAAACAAGTGGATTGGCTAAGTACTAACTCAATTATGCAAAGTCATGTTGGAATTTAGGACCCCATTGGAAATCAACATCATTTTACAAAGATGGGTGGAGGATTGAAACTTATCAACATGGTGGGAAATGAATTTGCAGATGGTTTGGATTTTATCCTGTAAGCTGTAAATTTGTTTAAGGTTTGTAGGAGGTGAAATTTCAGTGATAGTTGTAACTCTTTCCAAATCCACTTCTATAAAAAAATTAAGCCTAATAATTTACCTGATATAACACTTAGAACACATTTCTTTCAGTTTTGTTGGCGAGAAAATTTGTCGATGGGAAAAATTAGTGGGTTTCTGCCAATGCTCTAGGACTAGGTACCTCTACTTGAATGGGCATCTCCATTATTATGTGTAAAATAAAATAAAATAATGTGGTTGGTCATGAGGTCAAGGATCCAACAGGCATACTCCACTACACATACGACAAATGCTTGAAATTTGTGCAAGGGAGGAATTTGCTAGGAAGGTGGGAAAGTTAGAGTGGGAAGTTAGGAGATGGATTAATACTGCAAGTAGGGAAACTTAGATTATTTCCAATATTAATTAGAAATTATTTACACACAAAATTAGATAGAACAACCTTTCTAGTTATATCAATACAAGATGAAACCATGAACATAAAATTCCACATATCCACTCATCCAGAAAATCATGAAACTGCTTTCATCATTGACATATTGGAAAATTTGTATAATGAGAGAGACAGAAGAACATATGAAATCCAAAATGGAGGAATTAGCTATCTTTTACTTATTCTAAGTAGTTATCTACTCTTAAACATATAAAATTGATAACCATTTGGAATGGGGAAGTCATTACAATATATAGATTTTGTAAAGACTCTTTTTATTTTACAACATGTGACTCTTCATGTTCCTAGGAGTTAAATTAAGTTCCCTTTTCATTAATTGAAGGTGAATTATTACTATATCAACTATAGTCACATAAGATAAAAGAGAATGAGAAAAAACATGAATAAGACAAAATGAAAGTGAAAGAAGAGAGGGAGGGGGAGGGAAGAGAGAGAAAAAGAGAGAAAGAGAACTACTCAGATGGAGACAATTCTCTTTCTCGATTCTGAATTTATTCGTTGACGAAGATTGGTCCCTGTTGGTCAGTCAAACTCTGGCACTTAGTTGAGAAAATACAGAAGCTTCATGCGGGAGAACAGAGTGCATTCAAAGGCATGGAAGCATCAGAGAGGATCACACGCAAAACAGACATAGATTTGGGACTTAGCCATTTTCATGATGAGGATCTATTTTTGGAGGTAGCGTGCAGAGCACTCAAACTGATTGGAGACTTACGTGTCATGCATTGGCTATTTTTGAATGGTCAGCTACAAATCGCTTTGCATGGATGCAGGCTAAAGATAGAATGGTAAACTTATAGTTGACTAAGGGATATCTATTGTTAACACTCATGCATGTAAACCTATTTTTGTAATGGCACATGGCTAATAATAGCATGCAGCCTATTTTGGGATTAGATAAGTGGTGAAGGGAAATTCCTCACCCTTATAAATATGTAGTAAACTATGTAGTAGAAGGGGGATATATATATATATATATATATATATATATATATATATATATAGAGAGAGAGAGAGAGCATAGTTATACGTGTGAGAACTAGGGTATAGTGAGATTATGTTGCTAGATCTATTATGTGCATAAGCGTATACTATTGTTATTGTAATGAATATTTTGTGTATTTATTGCAATTAATATAATGGAGATTATGGATTGAAACAAGGTGTTATCATGGTTATAATTCGGTATTGCATGCTTGATTCCATTATGGTTATATATTAAGTCTGTTATGTTCTAGATCCAGGTCTGTTTTAGTTATAGATCTGAATGATTAGAGTCTTCTTCATGCTAACATTCTGCAATAGCAACCCTAAAGAGGGGCTTGGTACCTTTGTGCACTTTGGGTGAGTTCTTAGTTTAGGCACAGTGATGTGCCTGCACGCCTGGGCTTTTATTGCTGAATTCTAGGTTGTACCATTGGTTCCATTGCCGGGACCTCTTTTTCAGTTGTTTTCAAGATGGTTCATGATGAAGACATATCGGTTGACCTTAGCAAGTGTTGAAGAGTGGATACAAGATTTGGAAGAAGAATACACGCGACGGTTCATCATTGTTTCTGAGTTTAACACATGCATATGGGTGGAACAGAACATGTATGACAGTTTATATGAGGGTTTCTTCACTATCTTCCTAGTAGAATTCTACAAGTGGTTGATTACGTATGAATCTAAGCAGAATTGGAGGTATCATGCACTTGTTTGGACACAAGAAGAATTTCAAGCCCTTTATGATGCTGATTTGATTTGGACTCGAGCTTTGGATATGTGGTTCCATGGTGTTTAAATAGTTATATCTTAAAGTACTCAATTTCCACTTATTTGTGCCCAAAGGTAGTTGAATTCAAGTTTTAACAATATCCAAGGGGAACTTACATGCAAGGCATTCCACTGGCGATCAAGATCCTGATGGTAACTTTTAATTTGGAGAGTAAATCGATGGCTAAATAAAACCCACCACATGTGGGGGAAGGAGCAAGTTTGGTGAAATATGGTAGACCTAGCGGTAGAAAGATAGAGAGAGGAAAGGTGACTTAAGTATAATGAGGTGCACGAGAGGGAGATTGAGAAGTAGTGGGAGGTTGCAAAGAAAATTGCGTTGTGGAGAAAGATAGTTCAGGAAGGAGTTGAAGTTCACACAGAAGACATGGAACCCGAGCCTTAGGAACTCCCCCATTTGGAAAAACATGATAGAGAACCCTCCTCGACCTCACGTAGAAGCATTAGAGACAACCTGGGCCACAAGTGTGCATCTGAATCCATCTAATAACCTTGCCCTTGCACTTGGTTTTCTAGCATCTAGTACAACAAACAATCAACAAGTTAATTCAAGTAGTGGAAGAGTAGGAGTGAGTCTTATAAAAGGCATAGTGATGGAAACATAAATGGATTCGTTGTTATATGGGAGTAAATTTTTGGGGTTTGTTGTTATATGGGAGTACCTTTTTGGGTGTATCACCTGTACAAAACTTAGGTGTGCCTATTTTTGGACTAGCTTCTGGAAGTGGTAACAAACAAGATAGGGCATGTGATTTCCACTAGGGCATGAAGATTTAAAATAGGGTTTAGATTTTCTTTACTGTAGACGAAAGAAAAGAGATATTTTTCAAATGGCACCAAAGAAAGCACCCACAACAGGAGATAAAGGGAAGAATAAGATTGAAGTGGAAGAATATATTTCTCTCAACAGTAATTTTTTAGAAATTTAGTATCTAAAGGGCATGATTGTGGGACAAGAATGGGATTCCCATATCCACCAATGTAAAATAAATGAATACAACCATCAAACATCAGATAATAAGGAGCTTGATGCATTTCTAAGTATGAAAACAAACAAGCACACGATAAAGGATATGCCAGTATACGATGAAACTGATGAGAAATTACTGAAGCAGAATGGAGTCTACTAGTTGGATGAGCTACCATATTTTGGAAAGTATGAACCATTATATTGGTGGCTGATGAGAAGAGTCCATGAGGAATTCTTTTGCTTCCCCAGAAGGAGGGCAAGAATCACAGCTGCTTTGATTTCAATAGTGATAGGACTAAGGGCCTCATGGTTGGATCTAGATAATGATTTAACTAATAAAGCCACAATCCAGAAGATAAGGAAGGAGTTGGGGTATACCAAGGGTCCACATGGCATGGACATTAACAAGTTGAAGAAGTACCCAGTAGTGTAGGAAGCTGCACATCTTGTGACGAAGTTGAATGACCAAGGAAGGTGGTCAAAGGTAAACACTATGTGTTTACACATCACCAATAAGATGTCTCAAGGAGTGGTCTACAAAATTTTAGGTCACATAGTGAAGATAATAATCGAAGAAGCACGGATAGGTGATAGAATGAGTTTTGGCACTGTGTTATTGTCCTTAGTATTCATGGAGATTGGGGTGCCTGATGGACCAAAGGGGAAGATTTGGGAACACAAATCACCTACGGAAAGGTTTGGCAAGTACTTGTGTGATGGATCAATGAGTGGACCATTCAAGTAGAGGGTAGAGATGTGGTATGATAGACACTGTGCAGCGTTCAAGGAAGAGTGGCACATACCAAAGGATTTACCATCGGTGGTGTGTAAGGCAATTTAGTTTTCTGTATACCAATAATTTTGCATCGTGTAATTTAAGATGAAGGATGGGGCTTAGAGCCCATGGTGCAAATTGTCATATGCCTTCATAGGAAGGTATTTCCAGGAATCAGTTCATAGGTTCTTAGATACGCGTTGCTTAACATTCAATGTAGATAAGGTAGATTGCGACTACCACACTCGGAGGAAGAAGTATGTATATCCAGGGAATAATACATATGTTAAAGACTTATTTCATATATTATAAGCATGAAACCTATGAGCTTGGTAGTTGGGGACACAGGAGTAGTGCTTATGTACTTGTAACTCAAACCCAAGCTAGATAATGATAAGTATGTGGAGAATGAGTTTGCACTCCCAGGGCCGCTAAAGGGTAAGCATACAATGGAAAATGTTCCAACACCCAAGCCCACAGAGATAGATCAAGTCGATGATGAAGAGGAGGAGCATGAGGATAGTGGTGTTTTGGAACACAGAAGTAGAATACATCCTCCAAATAAGGATGAATTTGAGTGCACAACTACTCCACCTCAGCCATAGGAAGGATATGATGAGGAATTATATGTAGTCCAAGAAGAGCACCGATTCAAGAGAGTGTTCATGAGAACAATGACCCAAGGTGTTACTCTATAAATAGTGCACAAATCAACTCGACTCTCCCCACAGAATGAGACAAATAAGAAAAGGAGAAGGAAATTAAAGTTGAATAAGGAAGTGGAAGAGTCGGAGGAAAGCACACCCAATTCTCCTACATTGCCAGAGAACGTAGAGGAATAAAAAGATGAAGAAATGAAGGATGGAGAAGAGGAATAAAAAGGGGCAGAAGAGACAACAATAGAGACTTCTCAGGACATAGTGGCACAAGTTCCCAATCTTAAAGCCGAAGTTCCTAAGCAGCTAGATGAAGAAGAATGAGGTTGGAGTATATTCCACCAGCCATGGGCTACACCGAGGACACAAGTGAAATTATTTGCACCTGTTTCCAAAGCACAATGGCACAAAAGGAGTTATATGACTAGGAATTAATGGATGAAGATATGGTGACAATGTGCACCAGGAAGAAATTGTTTTGGTCAATGCACATGAACATGGATGAACTAAAATTTAATGTATGTGCGGATTCATGCATGTCAAGGAGGTTGAAGAAGAAACCTCATTCCAGAAACATAATAGTAAAGCCTACTATTATGTCAGATGAAAAGGTAAGTAATGCTTTGGTGAAAGTGTCAATAGAGGTTACACGTCAGAATATGGACAAAGCTACCACAATTAAGGCACTAAGGGAGGATATCAAGACTAAGGATGAGGAGATAGCATGCCTGAAATAGGAAAAAGACTTGGCATAAAAGAAGAACGTTGTGTTTATCAGCATGGTAGAGGAGATTGGTGACAATGTCATGAAGGATATGCCACACTTAGAGCTAAAGGTACCCAAGAAATTTCCTTTAGCAATACATAATGTGATTACATTGGTGGAGTTAGTGCTAGAATATGAAACTCTACTCATTCTTGAGCCAAAGGATCTAGCACAAGAAGTAGAGAAAGAAAAGTCTTCAGTGATGCAGAATATTGCATCATATAAAGGATTACTTCAAATCTTGCAGGAGGAACTCAAGAAGGCGAATCAAGCACTAAATATTTGTACAATGTCAGAGGCTGTTATAATGACCAAAACCATTTTAGAAGACAATGAGGTCCTGAAGGCCATGAAGGATGAGACATTGGGCCGCATAAAATGGTTAGTATTTTTCAAGCAGAAGCATGATGCCCTTACATTCACTCAGGAACCTCACAAGGAAAGGCTAGATGAGCTTGGAAAACTCATCACTCAAAAGATGAACTTGTTGGAAGGAAGAATGACTCACATGTCCAGCATTGTGTTAGTATTACAAAATGAAAAAAGAGAGATTACAAGGGATGAATTGGAGTCAATTGTAGTAGATATTCTAGAGAAGGTAGAGGTCATGCTCAGTGACTGGAAAACCTTAGAGGTGGAGATAAAAGAGGAATATCCATAATTAATTA
This sequence comes from Taxus chinensis, assembly GCA_019776745.2. NCBI lineage: Eukaryota > Viridiplantae > Streptophyta > Pinopsida > Cupressales > Taxaceae > Taxus > Taxus chinensis. The sequence continues at coordinate 729,748,763 of CM034146.1, forward strand.
TTCTAGCTGTAGAAGAGGATACTGTAAGTTGAATACATTCTTTCATTCATACAAATTATTTCTTATTCCTTTATTCATATTCGTTGGTTCATTTTTTTGGAGACAACCATTTCTGGGGTGACAATGAAACTAATGCGGGGGGTAATGTTGATCAGTCAAACTCTGGCACTTAGTTGATAAAATATAGAAGGTTCATGCGGGAGAACAGAGCACATTTAAAGGAGCGTAGGAATCGGAGAGGATCGTGCATAGAATAGAGACAGATTCAGGACTTAGCCATTTTCATGATGAGGATCTAGTTTTGGAGGTAGCATGCGGAGGCACTCAAAACAATTAGCAGACTTGCGCATCATGCATTGGCTATTTTTGGATGGTAAGCTACGAAGCACTTTGAATGGATGCAGGGATAAAGATAGAATGGTGAAATGATAGTTGACTAAGGGAGATCTATTATTAACACTCTTACATGTAAGACTATTTTTGTAACGGCACGTGGCTAATAATAATATGCAACCTATTTTGGGATTAGATAAGCGATGAAGGGAAAGTCTCCACTCTTATAAATATGTAGTAAATTATGTAGTAGAAGGTGGATATATAATACATACATATAGAGAGAGAGAGAGAATATTTATACATGTGAAAACTAGGGGTATAGTGAGATTATGCTGTTAGATCTGTTTATGCGCGATGAGCGTATACTACTATTATTGTAATGAAGCTTCTGTGTATTTACTACAATTAATATAATGGAGATTATGGACTAAAATAAGGTTGCTTATCATGGTTATAATTTGGTATTACACGCTTGATTCCATTATGGTTATATATTAAGTCTGTTATGTTCTAGATCCAAGTCTGAATATGCACTGTATGAAATATATATTAGTTATAGATCTGATTGATTAGAGTCTTCTTCATGCTAACATCCTGCAAAAATAACCCTAAAGAGGGGCATGGTACCTTTTGCACACTTTGGTGTGAGCACTCAGTCTAGGCTGAGTGATGTGCCAGCGCGCCTAGGCTTGTATTGCTGAATTCTATCCCGCATCAGTCCCTCTGATGAAGAACTTGTTTATTAAGTAAAAAATAGAGAAAATATGGATTTTCTTATTTTTATGAGTTAATATAAATAGGAAACATAATTCTAGACTAAAATTTTGGATCTAAATACTTTGTTATATTATTTAAATATCGTGAAATAAAGGAAATAAGAAGGATATGGTACTAACCTCACTTTGACTTACCTCACGGTGTGCTGGACTAAAGCATGTTGTTGGGTAGATTAGGAAAGTTGTGACTAGGTGGCCTTAGGAAGGGCAGAAGTAAGGGTATATTACTTAACTGAGGAATCTAGGAGGATACTGGAGCACCCCAGGGTGCCTTGGTCTGTGATCTAGGCGTTTTAGAATGCAGAAAAGCTTAGGACCTAGGTTTGGTAGTGTTGTAATATCTTTATAATATCTCTATATCTTTCACATGGGTGTTGGAATATTATCTCTTATGTTTTTGTGAATGTTGTGTGAATATCCACCTACAAAACCCTATTCAAAGCATCAATTCCTAAGACATAAAAAATACATGTGAATAGATCAGGTTGACCTCAACTTCCATAACTAATGGTATTACGACTGAGTGATGCACTATATTTCAGACCCCATGTAGTTCTCTCTCTATGTGTCTGTATGAGTTTGTAATTTTGTGCCTAGGATGCCCTAGCACCAATGACGTAGAAGTAGGGGACAATAAGTAGATGTAAAGTTGAAAATGGTGGATGGAATGGAAATGAATACAACCCTTTCCCCCTATGCTTGTGTGATGAAAATGTAGAAGATGCCCAAATGCAATCCCTTTCCTTAGTAGATAGTTTCCCTTTGATAGTAAGATGTTTGCCTCTAATGTAGTGAGTATGTTATGTTTATATAGGGATATCTTGTTCAAATTTCAACATTAGTGATCCTAAATCTGTTGACTATAACCTAGGGGAATGCACAAGGTAAGAACAAATACCAACCTTGAACAAATAAATTAAGTACCAAAAACTATGAAGACATGAGCACCTAAAATCACAGACTTAGGTGCACCCCAACATAGAGCATGGAGATGACAACTTAGCATATTACAACACCTGAGACTTCTTTAAAACATGTCCCAAAACTGTATGGACAAGTGATGACTGAACTAGAAAAATAAAAATGACGAACTGATCCACTGACAACAAGACCAAAGGATGTGTCACTAGTGAATACTTATATTACACAAGATCCATATATAAAATAACATACCCAATGGTATAAATGTAATAGTAAGTGCATGATTTTATGATTACACTAGAGAGTAGAAATCTCAGTAACATGAAAGTGGGATAGAGTTTACTTATTTAAGTAAGAGTCAAAGAAGCCCATGTTGTAGAAGAACTATGCTGAGGTGTGGTAGAAGCGTGCAGATAGAATTACCAAATTTGAGTGTGCAAAATTTTCCCATGGATTAACCAGTGGATCTATGTAACATGACATGAAAAAAAGTGAAAATATCATGATGAAGTGTAGTAGACATGAATTTGTCTTCACTCGAATGTATGATGTTTAGCAACCTGATCCCACTGATGATTAGGGGGGTTGGCAGTGAGCAATTCCCAACTTGAATGCTTTGTATATGACCTGGAATAATCATAGGATTTGTGAACAGTTAATGTCCATGATGAAGAGTATTGGGGAGAAAATTGTGTTATTACTCTAATATGTAACTAGATCCTCAAGGTCTAGCCACTACAGATCGACTCAGATAAAAAAAATTGATTTTTTTTTGGATCCAACTGATTTTGGTGAAACAGTTGACCCATGCAAGAGTGTTAATGGAAAGGCATACACTTGCCCCCACTTTACAGTTGTCACCACAATGGGAAGAGTTTCCAAGTTGGGTTATTTAGAAGTGAACGTGATACTGAAAGATGGAGCTTCCAAGTTAGGATCATCTGGAAGATTTACACTAAGAATGAAAGAGGTAACTTCCAAGTTAGGTCATCTGGAAGATTGTGCATAATATAGAATAGATTCCAAGTTATGTCATTTGGGAAGGAAGTGGTGAATGGAACTCCAACACAGTTAATTCCATCTAGAGAGACCACTCATAGATTTGAATGATAGGATTTTTTATTTGAAGCACCCCGATTAAAGATTGGAAGATTGATTGTTTTGATTCAATAGTCATTCAGACAACTCTGCACATATTACCCCTAGGTAAGTGTCACTAGAGGAGAAGTTGAAAGAAATTCCCATGAAATAAATCGTAGAAAACTTTGTTACACTTCTATGTACCCCACAGTTAGTTCACACTCAGATGGATCAATAGAAAGTCCAGTGTGTGATGTTACATTAGGAAACCATAATATAAAAGAGAACGAATTTCCCCCAGATTAGGTCATTAAGGGGAATTGATGCCGAAATACCATGCAATTTAGTGGTAAATTTTGGATTTGCAAAGTTTGAAATGCATAGCTAAAATGTAGGTAGGATTATAAGGGATACCCATGCCAATCAATATTCCCCCCTTTTGGCGAAAGAGGGAGTGAAAATTAAAATGATTTTTGTGGAGAAGAAGGAATGACAACAGGTTAAAACATGCCCCTAGTGAATACTGAGATATCACTAAACCAGATTCAATCTGAATCTAAAATTGTGTACAAAACATTGATTTGTATGAATTCTAAAATGAATTCCGTAAACAGTGCATAAAGGTGGGAGTAAATATGCTCAAGATATAAAGTGGTGTAGCGTGTATTAACAGAGTGGTAATAAATGCACAAAGTAATGATTATAGTAAAGTGTAGTGATGAAAAAGGTAACTATAATTAGTAAAATGAAATGTAATTGACTAGTAACCTCATTTTTTTTATTTTCGCGATTGTGTTTGAGAGTATGAGTAAGTGAAGATGCCTGCAAGTGAGAGAAACATCGCGTCCTAGTTGGTTTGAGAGGGTGGTGACCACTGTAGCGTCATGTACGACTATGAAGTTGGTAAGTGCATTATTTTTTCAAAAAATGTAGGGTGTAGTAGGAATTTTAGTGCTGAATTTTTGAGAGTATGGGGGTTTTTTTATTTTCTCGACTTTTGTGACCCAGAAAAGTGTTGTATAGGGCACTAGTGACCCCCCCAACGTGGAGCACCCAATAGTGGGGTGTTAATGTCCTGATCTAGGGTGCCCCAATCCCGCGTGTTCATTTCATATCGGGGTTCATATATTGATTAACTAAAAAATAGAGAAAAGATGGTTTTTTCTTATTTTTATGAGTTAATCTAAACTACTAACATACAATGAAATAACTAATATAAATGCAATGTAAGTACTAAATAATTGTTATTTGATATTTTAAATGATAATGAAAATAAATGGAAATGAACGAAGGGATATGGTACTAAACTGAAATTAATCTTACCTCACTGTGTGTAGGATTGGAGCAAGATGATGTGTGAGACTAGGGAAAGTTGAATGACTGGGTGCCACCTAGGAAACTATAAAAAATGAAGTGTCTGACTGGAACTGAGGCACTTGGGAGAGGATACGTGAAGGGCACCTATGGGCACCTTGGTCTATAATCTGGGTGATTATGGTCTACAAAAAATCTTCAGAATCCTGAGTCTGAAATTATCGCAAGGTCTTTGCAATATCTTCATTCTTGGTTGACACGAGTTTTCGCAATATCTATCACTTATGTCATTGTGAGTGTGAGTGATGGAGACTCCACTTAAAAAACCCTATACAAAGCATAAAATCCCTAAAAAAAATAAAGATGCAAATGAAGGGGCTAGACTGACCTTAGTTAGCCACAATGATGGACTTATCGACTAAGCGTTGCACTACATTCCAGACCCAATGTAGTTTTGTGTACGTGTTTGCAATTGTGTGCGTCAGGGTGCCCTAGTGTCAATGATGCAAAAGTAGGGGGAAATAACTAGATGTAAAGATGAAAATGGTAGAATGGAATAGAATAGAATACAACCCTTTTCCTTTTGTGCTTATGTGATGCTATATGTAGAAGATGCCCAAATGACATTCCCTTGCCTTAGTAGATAGACTAGCTCTTGATAATAAGATTGTCCATGCTCATAAAATAGTGGGTATGCCATATTTATATAGGGATCTCTTGTTCAAATTTTGACACTAATGGATCGACATCTCAACTAGAACCTAGGGGAATGTAATAAAAAAACCGTAAAGACCAACCTCAAAATTCTAAATGCGAAGAAAGTGCAACAAAGACTAGGGTAACCCAAAAAGAGGATTGGGGCGCCAACGGGCGCCCCAACACCTTTCAAGGTACCCTAGCCAGAGACTAAAGATGAAAAATAACCAAAAGACGACAGCTAAAACCCCCTGAGAGCATGACTGGAACAATTAACATAGGTATACAGTACATAATGTACCCTAGCTAGATCAAATTTTGACACTAATGGATCGACATCTCGACTAGCACCTAGGGGAATGCAATAACAAAACCATAAAGACCAACCTCGAAATTGTAAATGCAAAGAAAGTGCAACTGAGACTAGGGAACCCAAAAAGAGTAGATTAGGGCACCGACGGGTGCCCCAACAGCTTTCCAGGTACCCTAGCTAGAGACTAAAGTATGACAAATAACCAAAAGATGAAAATTAAAACCCCTTGAGAGACGACCGAAACTGTATAGAAAAATGATAGCTGTGTGAGATGAGTGATAATGATGACTGACATAACTAATGACCATGACCATGGGATGAGCCATTAGTGAATAATTTTCTTACGTGAGATCCATATATAAAATAACATACTCCGACGGTATAAATGTAATAGTAAGTGCATGATTTTGTGACTACACTTGCTAAAAATGATCACAATAATTTGTTTTCACATGGTGTCACGAACATCTTAGACTGTCAAATGAGTGTTTTAGAAACATTATTTCAAGACCTCATAAAGTGATCTTGAGATGAACACAAACCTCACCCATAATGATGCATCCTTGATCTCATAATGAGAGTCAGGATGAATCTCTTGTTCTTTATGCTTTCACAATTATTGTTCACAATGCTCAAACCTTTTAATACTTGCATCTTTTTTCTTCGCACCTTGATACAATTGTAGACACCAAAAATTTGCACATCCCCTTCCCACACAAATAATCATCCCTAAAACTAGGTCATTACTCCTACACCCCCTTTAATTAAATCCTCACCTCCTATTTCCTAGGTCATATTTCCCCTCCCGTGACTAAATAATTAATTTATTAATTAATTTATTCGCTTATTCACCTCTACATCTCACCATGAGAACTTCTTTCTAACTCACTAGTTATGACTAGTTCAAATAAGAAACCTTTTAAATATATTATCTTAACCACCTCTAGCTTATCCCTATAAAAAGTTCTCACTTCTCACTAGTTATGACTAGTTTAATTAGGAAACATTCTAAATACTCCCCCTCTATCTTAACTATCTTTATCCACCTCTAATCCCTCACACTTGACCTCTCTAAGTTATCAAACCATAATCCTCGCCAAATCCCTAAACACCCAAGATAAAATTAGAAGTTTTATCCCTTCGTATCTTTCCCTAACTCTAACTTCCCGAAAATTTCAGTGATTTCCTTGATCACCGGAAATCTATAAATACTAGTGTTCCTACCTCTCTTTAGGGACCATTCATGACTATCCATACAATCCAGGAGCATCATAAAGTTATTTTATGCCTTACCAGGTTATATCAATGTCACATTGCATTTACCCCACATCATGTTCACGTCCGGTGAGAATTTTGGAGCTTCCCAAAAGCTCATTCATCATCTTCCCATGATCATTGTTAGCCTATCATCTCATAATATCAACCAAGGTTAATTTCTTATTAAATTTTTTTTTCATCTTATAAGAAACTTTCCCTAATCATTACTTTCTTCCATTTTTTGCATTTAGTAGATCATAGTCCCTTATTAGACAGTCAAATCATTTTTATTTAGCAATCTGTTAAAATTTCTTAGAATTTCCTGTGATTAGCCTAATTACATGTGTTTTCTACCTACTTAATAATCAGTTTCATTAGAATATTTTATCAAACACTTTTTCCCCTTTTTGTTACTAATCTCTTTTTCAAGCATGGATTTTAGATGGCCACAAGAGGACTTAACAATCCCATCACTAATATTAACTCACTACCGATCATTTAACATCCCCTGCACTGGGAACAATATGACCTCATGCATGATCTAGAGTTGTGTTCCATTCACACAACCCCTCTTGATCAGACTTAAGACCATATTCGAGTCTACCCAAAAGATCAAGAATCCATTAAAGAGTTATATGAAGCCTACTATGAAGTATAACACATCCAAGCCGATTTTTCCTGGTTCGAATACCACCACAAAGCATGACTTGATATCCTCTGAGAACATAAACATTCAATATATGTCAGACATTGAGAGTGAATTCAGCCTTCCAGACTCTTGATTCTGATCTTGCATGTCTGTATGAAATTGAGGAGGAGATTTTAGACTTCTTCATATAAGATTACATTGAGGAACCTGCCTTATACTTTACTAAGTATGATGACCTCACATGTTCAATAGGCTCCAACTTTTTTTGAGAATCTGGATACTAACCTAGATTCTGAATTTTATTTTTAGACACATTTCTTTTCATATCATCATCATCAGTTGATATTTGGAAAAAATATAAATAAGTGATAGAAATTTTGATCACATTATCATATACATTATATCTTATCCCATTTTCATAAATAAAACTTGAATGTTTTGACAAAGTGGGGTGACATCCACGTAAGGAAGTCCTTTGGCTTCTGGGAAGTGGCCTTTTCCAAGTAACCTGCCTATGCATATTATTAATTTCATCTTGTGTAGTTTCTATGTTTACAGATTTAGTCACAGGAAGAAGCTTAATCCATTCTTCACGAAGTGCACAATCAAAATCCATTAGCATAGTCCGGCGAGCATCTTGGAAACCCTGTAACATTCGAGGTTGATCTAGTCTCACCTCCTTCTATTATCTACCTAAAATGTAAGGTGAAATTTTCATCAACATTCTGGCATGCCAGGTGGGACCTTGTCCCTTTTTCTTTTGCTTCATTTCATCAATAATTGTTTTTTTTCTAATTCACTGTGTCAAAATCACCTTTGATTAGCCTAATAACTTGTGTTTGGGCCAATCACCTGCATTTTCTCTATGTGATTTTCTTATAATCTCACAATATGTTTTCTATTTCTTGCTTTCTGTTTCTTCTAATCTATTTGCAGGGGTTCTGTTTCTGAAAGCCTCATCTGCTAGATTTGTTGATTTCTCGTTTTATTTTTTTTTGCTAAAATAGGAGTGCTCGTATGGTAATTCTTAAAACCTTTCTTTTGTCTTTTGGTTTTGCATAATTGTCTAATTATCTTCATCGAAATAAATATTTCATTTTGGGATCTTAAAATAAACAAGTCACATTAATCTTGATCCATATAGTATAATTGGGAGGAAAAATTATTTCCTTCACTTATCCTCCCCCACACACAACCAAATTACTTATAAATTAAAAAACCCATTCAAACAACTCCCACCCAGGTGATAACTGATTGGGGATTTAATCACCCAAAGGGAAACCAACTTGGTATTCTGACTGAGTATAATCTCCTATCTTTCGATATATATTGACTCAACACCCGACTCCCTTATCACAATGGGACTATGAAGTTACGGGGTATTCTCCAATATACATGCCTTGTACCAGTAGCAGTATAGAGTTGGGAAACCTCACGTACCTTCGAGTATATCAAGGACTCCGACTTTAAAAAAATTAAAATCCAGCCATAGAAGACCATTTCCTAGGACCCTTGTTCACCATCTTACACATTTTGCTTTTTCATAATTAGTCAAGATGAATAAAAAATAACATTTTCTTGTTATTAATTCAACCCAATTAGTTATTTTGGATTTTTCTAGGTGTTTTTTGTTTTTTTTACCATGGTACTTACTAGACAACAAGCTCGTAACCAAACTTCTAAAAAAGTGTCTACTCCCCTACCTATACCATTTCAACAATAGGTCCCATTTTATACTACATCATTTCCTACAACACTTTCAACACCAACACAACAACAAATCCCATATTATCAAACAATCACATCCACTCCATTTTATAATACCCAAAAAAATTGGAATGGATTAGGGGCCAAATATAATGTAGAAATGGGACAACAAATATTTGCTCCCCACATAATTATCATAATGAAATTATTCACACACCTAGACTAGAAGAAATAGAACACCCCTTTTCTCCTAGTTCTCAATCAGGAGTGCTCTGAACCTCCTTTTCTATAATAGGGGAGACCCATGTCTTCAAGGAAATGCTAGATTCAAACCCTATTTCTCTCAATTATTATCTAGTAGCTAGGAATGTTCAAATGTAACCATTTACACCCCCAACCCATTCCATACAATTATAATCTATCATATGTAATTGTAAGTCTCATCGATCAAAATTGAAAACCAATTATTCAACAGTTGTATTCATATACTACAAAAAATCAACCTGAAACATCAAATGTTGCTCAACCTAAAATCTCAAACGTTGACTTCCCTATTCCTATCAACCAAGCTAAAGCATCAGATGAACAATCCTTTGCTATTCATCCCGAGACATTGGGTGCCTCTTCTATTCCTATTTATGAACTTCATATGATTTCATCATAAAACACATCTACCCAATAGTCCACATCTTCACCAAGTCCTTCTATAGGTTCCACATCTCCTCTAAGAAATGTAACTACTTCCTCATCCACTCCACTGGATTCTTCATAGGTACAAACACCTCCACTGAGTTTTATAGCCTTATTTATTGTCGCATCTTAACAACTAGTTACTAGTACCATTCAAAACATAACCATATCTATCCCTACAACTACACCACTAGTTAAGACTAGTGTTATTGCTAATACTCACCCTATTTCACAATACATACCAAAACCATCACAACCATTAATCTCCATGACATAATATACACCTCTTCAAAACATTCCACAGCACAGTATCCTGCAACAAGCACCATCCTCTGATGCATATGCCATATCCTTCCAACAGTCAGTCACACATATTCACAACCACTTACTTATATGTCCATGCCATTACAATACCAGTACATAAAACCCTCACAACCTTTAGCTTCCCAACAAGGTTTTCCATCTCATCAAAATACCCCACAACAAAACATCCCTTATCAATAGAATATACCACAGGAAAAACATCCTGAAATACCATATACCTCAACAATACATACCTCGACAAAAAAATTCCATAATATAACATCTCACAATAGAATTCCCCGTACTAATAGGGTGCTCCTCAATAGAAGGTTTCCCAAAAAACCATTCCCTACCAACAAATAATTCCTCAACATTATCAGGAATACTCACAATATAACTAATCCTCATTCCAACCTGGCTCATCCTCGTAGCAACAAGCTTAGCTTGATCCTCTTCAAAAACAATTCAAAGCCACATATCCAATCTCAAAGTTGCTTCGACTTCATCCACAAATGTGCTCTCTTATGATCAAATTTTCAATGAGCCCATTCACCCTTCAGTGTCATATAAATCCTATCCACTTCACTGGGAGATTCCAAAGTTTATTAATTTTTACAGCAAGGAAGATACCGAATGACACATCCATGCCTTTCGTCACGCATGCTATCTAATAGTTCATGATTAAGACCTCGTGCTGAGGACCTTTCCCATGTCTCTTGCCAGTCCTGCCTTGGATTGATACAATAATATTCTACAACATTCCCTATTCTCCTTTACATAACTTTCTCAGCTCTTCTTATAACACTTTTCCATAAACATAGCCCACAAAGTTATTATCAATGACCTATATGCCATCAAGCAATTTGAAGACGAATCTATTGACGAATTTGTCACCCGCTGGAGAGGTGTAGTCAATCAAGTATCCTTTTCATTACCACAAACAAAATCAATCAAAGTCTTCTGTTGTGCATGCACTAAACATATCTCATCCAAATTACAAATCCAATCACTTAAAACTTTTGATGTTTTCACCATGGCCCTATAAACTAGAATTGCAATCTCTAGAAGATGGATGAGTTAAGCTTCATCCTAAGAAAACCAAAAGTTGAGTTTCCATCTAAGTCAGAATCTAGCCTCGATAAGTCTAAAACATCTGCCAACGTTTTCATAGTTAAATCCACTCCTAAGGAAAAACCTACTTTTTACTGCCCCCATGTCAAAACATGTAGCTATACACATTATAGAAGAGACTTATAGCACTGTTTTTGACAAATTACTTTCCTCCAACATGATATATCTCCCGCCTATTCGACCCCTCGACATGTCAGTATCTAAACCTATTTGGTACAACGATAATGAATATTTTAAATACCATAGGGTTAGTGAACATGATATCGAAAGGTGTCACACGTTCCATAACATAATTCAATATTTGATTGACAAAGGTGAACTTCACTTAGATAATCCAAATGCTCCCCCAAATCAAAATCTTGACATATTTAAGCAACATTTTCCAAATCACCCTTTATCTTTAGATCAAAATAATAATAATTTGTTCACACCATCAATACAATAACCAAGATAAAACATATCCCTAAATCTACCTCCTTACCTATCGAATCAAAACCTGCAGAGTCAGCATCGGTATCCAACGAGCCTAAAATCAAGATTATCTAATCTCTGCATGTTGAGAATATTACTAAAAACTATTCCCATGTCTGCATCACATGCCATTACTAAATCCATACCTTTATCCTCTACACCTCCCAAAACTACACACAAAGTCACATCTGACAAACAAACCAAAACAACCTTCTACCTCAAGGAAATCTAACCTTATCGCATCTTCATCAACCACACTTAGTCCATCCAAAACCATAAAATCACCCCATAAACAAGGTGTCGTTCAAGTTTTTAAAATCCCTCAATATGTTTTTCCAGATCAAATCCCTTTACATAGCCCTTGGTCCCTTCTACCTATTAATCACCCTATTATTTAGGATCAAAATCCCCTTACCAAACCCCTACATAAGTACATATCCTACATCTTTTACACAGTCCAACTATCCACACCTACATCTCCACAATAGGCATCCATACTAGGTCCTCACCCTTTACCTACTACACAATCTAACCATCCACACCAATGACTACCCACACAGGGTCCTCATCCTCCATCTGTTGCAACACCTAAAAAGCCTTGATGACTGGCAAATAAGAAACTTGTAATTAAGTTATCTATATCACTTCCTCCCCGAGAAGAATATAGACACTACCTATTCCCCCATCCACATATACACTAAAGGGTCATTACATCACCATCTTAGATGACCTTCTTCAATGGTCACTAATTACATTACCACACTCCTAAGCTATCTAATTATAGACGATGGAAACCCACCTAGTATGAATTCAACATTTTCTATAATTACCACAAAACACTAGGCCATTCTATAGAGGTTTGTAGATATTTTCACTTAAAAGTATAAGAGATTGGTACTATGCTCTTCCTTCCTTCTCAATCAAACGCAACACCAAAATCAACATTATCATCATCAAAGCTTGAAAAATCCATCCCTGAAGTGCCTGCTCATCTATTCGATGTCATACACATCACCACCCAGCTCGCAAAATTATGAGAAAGAACCATATGATCCTAAGAAAGGTAAAAATTTCATTGTTATACCCCCCACCTCTTGAATTATCAAATCCATTTGATAAAACTAAGTTATCTATTTCCTTATCCCTTGGGGAATCCAATCAAACACCATTACCTGCAACCAAAAATTTTATACAAGAAGAAAAACGTCCTATCACTACGGTTCAGAAGGTTATTATCAAGCAATTACACCAATCCCTTGTTAGGATGTAACTTTAAAAACTATTCCAAACATCACCTTCTCATAAGTAGCGCTATAATAGAGGCCCTCCAATCCATAACCGTATAGGTCAATGATCCCATTCCCTTTCAAAAACTTTTTGGGTGCTCTCAAAGCATCTTCCTCTATATCATTCGAACCATCTGAAATTCCCTCTCTCAGACTAGAGGACCATGACCTACCACTCTTCATCAGCGTTTAGATCAAAAAAATGTCTATCAAGAGGGTCGTGATTGACAGCAGTGTCATCATTAACATTATATCATCCCTCACTTTTGACCAACTTATGGTACCCTAACACTATTATTGCTCATAACACGTCGATTTTATTACGATGCTTCAACGAAACTATCACACCCATGTTAGGCATCGTCATTATACCACTCAAATTCGACATAAAAAACCCTACAAGAACTCTTTTACATTATAGGATAGTTTTCAATATAACATGTTGTTAGGATTCCCTTAGATATACACCATGTGATGTGTTCCTTCTATCCTCCATCATTGTCTTAAATATGAACATGAGGGTCGGACCTTCACTATCCCTGCCGATCGAAATCCATTCATTTACTATGTTGGTGAGAATATTTATTAGGGGGATAATTTTTGGATTTCTTGCCAATGCTCTAAGAATCTAAGTCCCTCTACTTAAATGATGAATCTTCTATATATGCATGCATGAGTAAAGTGAGTTTTATCCGGGTTGGTCTCATAGTCAGGGATCCAATAGGGGCACTCCATTGACCCTGTAGAAAAAGCTAGAAATCTCTTATTAGAGAGAAATTTGTCAAGAGAGTTGGAAAGGGAGTTAGAATATGAGGTAGGGGAACTAATGCTACAAGTAGAAAATTAGAGTCTTGCATAGATCAATTAGAATTTTCATCACATGTATTAAAATTAAGATGAAAGAACTCTACAAATAGTAAAAAAACCGATTAGAATTTATGAACACAAACTATTAATAAATCCCTCAGTAAAAATATGCTAGAAACTCCTTCTTCTTGTATTTATGCTTAAACAAAAGTTGTACATAGTCAAGGAATGAGGAAATTAGAGAGAAAAAATGGCTAACTCTTTTCACTCATAAGCAAGAAAAATCTCTCACATGAACTTACAAGACCAACAACTAGCTAGAATAATTTCCGAATTAGACCCCCTTTGAATGAGGATCTCATTACAATTTATAGAATATTGGAAGTATCTTTGCCTATCACCCATTGACCCTTCATATGCCTTGAAACTTTTCACATTCTTAGGAAAACTTTAAGTCCCCTTTTATAAATTAAGGGTGACTTATTACATTGAAAATAAATTCATTTTTAATTACTTAAGGCATTATAAAAAAGTGCAACCCCAACAAATAATTAGAACGTGGAGGAGAGAGAAAGTGGGGGGAGAAGAGAGAGAAGGAAAATAAGGATGGTGCTTGTGATGAAGTCTGCTAATCTTGATCATTGGAAAGCTCCAAGGAGAATGAAAATTTGAATCTCTAAATCCTTTACCTCCTAAAAGAGTCCTTAAAACTTCCACTTGATGTAGAATTGTTCTCCATCCCATGCCGATGACAAGATACCCAATCCCTTGAATTCCTTGTTGCAAATGATTCACTCATGATGTGTACAAGTTACTATTGATGAAAAACTACCTTTTGATGACCTACAGACATCAGGAACTAAGTGTTTAGAAACATTGTTGAGTTATCTCAATGGTGATTGATGGACGTTTCTCATGGAGATCCACTTCAAAGAAGTCCGAGGATGGAAACTACCTCTCGTGACAATTCTATGCAATAGTCTCATATTCTACGTACATATGTCCTACTAAATGATACATTTGTCTGTACAAGAACTAGGTACCGATGAAACATACTGGAGAAAACTATGAATGGTTCTTCAACACTTGTTATTCTTACATAAAGAAACTTAATATTTTTAGTAAGTGTGAAAGTTCTTCTCCGAGCTCCAACTATAGCTGCCAATTTCGAATATTCAATTTTTAGAATGCTCACTTTTGCAAAATTCACCCTCTAGAATGACTTACTATTTTTAGTAAGCACCAATGACATGACTTACTATTGTTAGTAAGTATGAAAAATCCAGACTCCTTCAAACCTCAATTGGGTATTGCAACTCAAATTTCTCTTTCTCCCCGTGTTCCTCTCACCTTCTGGACCAGCGTGTTATTTTTAGCAGGTGCTTGTAAGATGACTTACTATTTTTAATAAGTGTCAATTCTGGACCGAGATGATCATTTCAATGATTTTTACCTGTGATACCTCGTATGTGTTCACCGCCTCCTTCACAACTTCTTCAGTTGGTGACTTACCCGAAATAGAAGTATCCCATGTAAGAGACCTTCTCTTTTTAGAAAGTGAGCTTCTAGTTGTCAGATCATAGTGTGATGAAGTTTTGTGATATGGGTTTTTACCCAATATCACTCCTCTGAAATCTTAGACTTACCCGATCACTGGTTTATGGGATTGTGAAATTTTAAATTTTCTACCTGGCGATAGCTCTAGACACAACAACCCCCAATGGAGCTTGAAAATTTCAGGTTTGGTTTTCTTCTCCATTCATGACAAAAATCATATTTTTTGTATGGGTTTTTGTTTCTCATTCCACTGGTGAATTTTTTCTTCAAACCGATTGCCAGTTTGATGGGAAATTAAAATTTTTTCTTTGTTGAGCTAAGATGGATATTTCCTCATTGCGAACAATTTATGTAGCAAAAAGGAGATCTATTTCTAAGGTTTTATGGCCTATAAAAATGAAGAATGTAGCAAAAAATGGTTCTTCATTTCGTGCACTAGTTTGCAAGATATCTTCATATCTTTGAATCATAACAATGGGGTTTTCAGATGGATTTCTTTGTTATTCCCCTTTGTTATTCGTTTCTCTTACTCTTTTGATCAATCCATTATTTGAAACCTATGTATTTTCATGGAGTGGAGGTTTTTGTGGCCATGTCGGAGCTGGTTTGGAGCAGCAATGGTGGACTGAGTGTTCTCTGCAACTTTCTTCTAGCAATTGAGAAGTAAGAAATAGCAAGAAGTGATAAAGGAGATAGAAATTTTCAAATTTTGAAGTTGGGGTTGGGTGAAATTTTGTGTCCTTGATGTCCCTTAAGCATTAAGGGATGAAAGGGACATCAAATTACACATTGCACCTCCATGCAACACTTGGTGGAAATCTAACGATTGAGCATTAGGGCTTAAAAACTTGAGAGAAGCACTTAGGGGTTGGAAGTTGGTCGTATAGAGAACCAGAAGGTATACCTGGGGCTGGGCACATTTTTCATGTCCCCTATGTCCCTCAAGCATTAAGGGACTGTTTAAAAGTATCTTTACAAATGAACCGTCAGAGTCATTGGATACCTTAGGTTAGTGGGACGTGTGCCCTAAGGTAACCTCCATATTTTAAAGAAGTTGCCTCTTCTCTAGTGTGGGATAGGGTTAGGAGAAAGATTTAAAAGAAATGCAAATCTAACTAAGGTGATGCACCAGAATAGATATTAACAACACAAAAGGATACCCAGGGAGATTATCTGAAATAGTTTGAAGATAATTTTAGCATGATCCACCTATTTTAGAAAAACCTTATATTTATCAGATTCGGAGGAGATGAAACACACGAAAAACACAAATAATAAATAATTCAAAAACCCAATGTCACATAATATGATGGATTTCTTTAATTATCTATAAATACTTAGCAAAAAAAGAAAGACTCATAAAATGAAAGCCAAAGTTCATAGAGGGGGCAAGGACTCAATTTATAGAGAAAAATTATACAGAAGGCCAAAGTGGCACAAATTACAATTCCCTTGTACAAAAAATTCTTGCTAAGGCTAGCTATTACAAAAATCTAAACATTCAATCTACTTTGTAAACTATCTATTTCTCTTCAAAATTTCCTCCCTTATTCCTCTAGATCGGACCTCCTTTTATATATGTTAATGGCTCTTACTTCAATGTCTGAAATTAGAGATTCTATTGGCAGCATTCAATTTTCTTACATGATCCTTTCTTTCGAGGTCAATATCTCAACTAGATGTTGAGATATTTGCATTCACCTTCAATTCACCCAATTGTCCCTCCTAGAGTCGGTGATGATCCTTTCCTGCCACATGGATATTGGATGCTTATTTGAGGGCCTTTCTAGAGCATGATCCCCCAAACTACACCTGAGAGACATGTGATGGGCGTGCGCTAGTTTGGGGAGGCTTCCTCTTTTCCTCTATTTGAAACTGCGCTTGGGCGACAGGTGGAGGCGTTGTTGCAACTTTGGTATGATTTTGACTTTTCAACCCACCAGGGTAACCATTATCGGGACTAGGAAACATGGAAAATGTGGCACAAGATTGAGAGCCTTTCTTCTTCTATTTTATGCCCCGATTTTTCCAGTGAGGCACATTGACACCTTCTGCATTCAACTTCATACTTAGTCAATTTTGAGCTAAGTGAACAAGGGAAACCAGGGCTGAGGTGACAAAAGATGATGATAAAATTAGTTTTATGAAAAAAACACTATAAGGAAATCAAATTTCACATCGCACTTGGATTTGACGCTTGGCTAGCATCTGACAGTTGTGCATTTGTCTCCAACTAGCTCTTGGGGACTGGAAATTTGCATTGAAGATAGTTACATTGATGACCTAAGTGCTACAAGGGGCTAGGTGCATTTTCATGTCCCTCATTTATCTTTTATAAAAGGACTTAAGGGTCATCATTTTTTACATCACGTCAAGTGGCACCACTTGTCACGATTTGAGCGATTGAGGGAATGAGCTCAACCAAACACCTGGGGGATGAACTGACGATCCAAATGGTTATATGTGTGACCAGAGGAAATATTGGGGCTACACACATTTTACTATCCCTCATGTCCCTTAGCTTGAGGGATGAAAGGGACATAAAATTGTGCTAGGATCCTGGTGCTGACACGTGTCCTCATCAAAATTTGACTAATTGTGTTAAGCTCACCTTGAGGGCAATTTGAAACAACAATATCTTGAGCTCCTGATGGAATTGTTTGGAAAATTTTTATATCAATTTGATTGAAAATGGCCTTTTCAATCCAATGGTGGGGGTATCAACTCTTGATTTCTTCATTTATGCCCTAAAAATTCATATTTTTTATCTGGATCCTAGCTAAACATGGAAAAAACCAGCTATAAACCTATTGTGCCAAAGCGTTGTGAAAATATGACTTCAGCTCTTGTAGTGATTTGAATTCACTTTCCAAAAATTTCTTGTTTATCTCTTAACTCCATACAAAGATCCTAGAATCACTTCCTGAAGTTTAATATCTCTTTTGGCCCTGTCCACTGCCAAGGCCTGTGAACCTTGTTTTTTATGAAACTGGCCCAATTCCTCCAAATATTTCCTGAATATTCCAAAATAAATTCCATGATGTTATTAGACCTTCAATTCACCTCCATGTTGGATTTGGATCCTTCATTCCACTCCAGGGGGTTGTACCTATCATGGAAAGGCCAGTGGTAGCCCTTCCCAACACTGTTAAAAAATTGGCATTCTTCAAGATCTTCGAAAATCACCTAGGGGGATTGAATTTAATTTCCTAATTCACCTAGAGGACTGAGTTAACATCCACTGGGGGGTCATTGGAATAACTGGCTAAGGCCATTTCTGAGGATGGGTAGACCCGGGGTGTCTTGAAAAGGTAATAATTTGAAAGTTCTGACACATGGGTATCATTGTCATGTTTGAAAGTTTTAAATTTTCCCGTTGCACACTTGCTTGATAAAAAAATTTACATGATGTATTGTCCAAATGACATCCTTATACCTAAATCCACATCTGGGTCATCTGATGATGCATCTACTAGCACATCTATCCCTTATTATAAGCTACTAGATGATTCCTCTCTCATTGAGGTTGTAAAACATCTTACGCTTGGGCAATATTGTCTCTTCATGCTCAACTCCATCCATTCACCAAAAACATATGGTCTCCCTGACAAGCAACCCATGTATGACCCAAACATAGGATATGTCATCTCCTATGGTCCTTCTTATCTCAAAACAAACCTCATCTATGGGGGAATCTGATAATCATCATCCTATGTTATCAATCCACACCACGCCATGCCATTTACATTAAATTTAAAGTCCCTCAATAATCCAAACTTCACCTGTACTTATCTTTATCATTGTACATGGAGAGGTTTTGGCCTTGAGCATTATGAACAAGGAACCCATGATCAACCCATCCTGCATTCCCTTAAAGCCTATGAGAAAAGTGGTTTAGGTTATAAAAATTTCACCTCTGAAATGTGCAAAGCCACTACATCCGAACATGCTACATCCATAAACATTTCTAAACTAGAACCATCACTACCCACAAGCCCTAAAGATCCTATGGACAAAGACGACACTGTATCTATCCTACATAACTTTTTAAATATCAATGTTATATATTTAGGGCCACTTACTTATCAATCTAATCACTCCACTAAATCATCACCCCTTATTTGGCCAAAAACGGTTGATGAAGATTCACCTACTATAGATATGCTCCAGTGTTAGGATGACCAAGATATCCTTTACCACATGGGAGATGAAGACTGTTTTCTTCAGAAATCCCTACCATCTGAACACACCAACTCTTCTTAATGAATACACCCTCGACATAAACTTAGGTACCCCACAGGATCCTCGTATAGTTAAGGTCGGTCAATCCTTAAGTCCAAAAGAACTAGACGATTTCACTTCCTTCTTAGCAAAATATTACCAATACTTTGCATGGTCATACAGTGATATGCCCGAAATCGATCCTAATATTTTCATACACAACATAGTCACATATCCTGATGATAAACCAGTTAAACAAAAACTCTGTAAAATGCATCCCCGTATAGCTCTCCTTATTACGGAGGAGATGCAATGCCTCTTATCTGCCAACTTTATCATACCCATTGACTATCCACAATGGGTCTCCAACATTGTCCTCGTAACCAAAGCTTTAGGAAATATATGTATCTACATAGACTTCAGGGATCTCAATCTTGATTTTCTGAAAGGATTCCCCTCTTCCAAACATAGATCAACTTGTCAACCTAACTACTGGCCATGAAATTCTTTCCCTCATGGATAGTTTTCTTGGTTATAACAAAATCCTCATTGCTCCCAATGATCAACAAAAAAATTATTTCATCACCCCTTGGGGAACCTTCAGTTACCGTGTTATCCCTTTTGGTCTCAAAAATGTAGGGGCTACATATCAACGCGCCATGACATACATTTTTCATGACCTCATCCACAAAATTGTTGAATACTATGCTGATGATATTCTAGGAAAATCCAAATCATAAAAAAATCCATATTGACATCCTTGAATCAATCTTCACTCATCTCATCTAGCTTTGTCTTCATCTTAATCCTGCAAAGTGTGGTTTTGGTGTTCACACCAGAAATATTTTATGGATTATCATATCTATCCGAGTTATTGAAGTGGACCCGAAAAAGGTTAGAGAAATCATTGAAATGCCCCCCACCATATAATTTTAAGCAACTGTGTAGCCTCCAAGGAAAATTGAAATCCATTTGATGTTTCATATCACAACTTTCTAACCATTTTCAACCATTTCACCATCTTCTCCACAAATATGTAGAGTTTTATCAGTATTTTGATTTCCATAAGGCCTTCAATGAAATCAAACAATATCTATTTTCACTCCCTATGTTTACTCCACCTCCTGAAGGGGATCCATTTTACCTATACATATCCACTTCAGAGCATGCTCTAAGAGCTATGCTTGTTCACCATCGTGATGATCAAGGTGGTGAATAGGTCATATACTACATTAGTAACACACTCTATGAGTATGAAACATGCTACACTGAAGCTAAAAAACTATGTTGTGCTATATTTTGCCACTTCCAAACTTTGACATTATCTCCTCAATCATAAGACATATGTCATCACCATTTTCAATTCACTCAAGACCATGCATACTAAACCTTATCATAATGATTGCATAACTCGATGGATTATGCTCATGACTGAATTTGACCTTGAAATCATATCCCAAAAATCTATTAAAGGTCAGGACATTGCAGATCAACTTCCTAATGCACCCCTTCCAGATAACCAACCACTTCATGAATTTTTTCCTGATAAATCCATCAACAACATCAATGAATCTGATTCCATCCCCATCAAAATGACTCTCTTCTTCAATGACACTAAATTCTAAGAGAGGGGAGGATATGGATTCGTTATTATACCTCCCTAGAACATCCCACTTCTGCTCTCATTCAAAATTAACTTCAAATTTACTAACAACATGGCAGAATATGAATCCTTAAGCATCGGTCTAAATATTTCCATTCTCTTAGGTGTCCACATCCTGGAAATATATGGAGATTCAAAACTTGGTATCAGTCAGTTCAAAGGAGAATACCACTGTAAAAAGGAAATCCTTCAAAAATATAAATTTTTCGTCAGACTTTCTTCTCACCGCATTTGATCATTACATCATTCAAGTCATTCCATGATCTTCTAACAGGTTTGCAGACACTATGGATTCTCTTTTATCCCTTGTCCCTTTTGAAACAGAGAAATCTAAGGACTAAACCAAAATGTCTGTAGGTGTTCAATGCCTAGATCATCCTTCACATCAAAATGAGTTGCCTTCCATTAGTATCATTAACAACAATCCACTTGATCTATGGTATACTCAAATATATGATTACCTCATTGAATGTAAACTTCCCTTAGATATATCACATGGTGTTAAATGATCATTTCTTCAATGTGTCACTCTCTTCATTAGTATAGGTGCTATCCTTTATAAATGCAATTTAGATGACATACTATCCCAATGTCTTAAATCACATGAATCAACCAAATCAATCGAAGACGTCCATAATGTAATATGTGGTGGTAACTTCAATGGAAATGTATCACTAAGCACACCATATGGCTAGGGTATTACCGGCCTACCATCACCAAAGACTATTGTGCATACATAAATAAATGTGTTAAATGTCCAACTCCACTCAAATCTCATTCATGTTCCTCAAGTCAAACATTATAACCCACATTAGGGACTTTTGACCTTTCTCTCAGTGGGGATTAGACCTCATTAGTGCAATCAATCATAAATCATCTCAAAAACATCACTCCATTATCACATCAGCCACATACTTTACTAAGTGGGTTGAAGCCATTCCTTTAACCTCGAAAAAAACTAGGACCTATTATTAACTTCATATAATAACACATATCATATGTCATTTTCGGTATCCCGTATAAGCTCGTTACAGAAAATGGTAAATCTTTCAAAAATAAAGAAGTTAAAAATCTCTCTGATGTATTCAACATAAAACTCAATTTTTCATCACCATATTATCCCCAAGAAAATGGATAGGCCGAGGTCTCTAACAAAACACTTAACAAAATCCTTATTAAAATAGTAGACGACGTAGGCAAGGAATTAGACATCTCTAAATCCCGTTTTCTCTCTAGGATTATTGAAATAGTATCTACACGCCTACTGGTTCTACACCCTATTCACATTGTTTATGGTTTTTAATCTTCCCTGATTTTTGAAATGTCCAAATTCTTTCACTCCGTGTATCTCTTAAATGATTTTATCCCTTATGAAGAGTATTGCCGAGATCACTTAGCAACAACTGGACTATTAGATGAAAAACCATGTTTAACAACCCTTGAACATACCATCAATTTTATCAATAACACATTAGTAGAGCATACAAATAAATACGTCAAAGAACATGAACTTTAAAATTGGTGATCTTCTACTTAAATAAAATAAAAATGTGACTACATTAGAAATAGAGTAAACATGGAACTTTTTACCCTAATTGGAGTGGTTCTGTATGTTATTACTCACAAGTATGGGCTCAAGAGCATATTGTCTTACATTCTATTTATGGGGAACTTGAAAATGGAACCTCTTAATCCTTCACACTTGTGACAACCTTTCTACTGTTAAATAATTGATCATCATGATAGTAGTTACATTCAAATTCTATCACTCCACTATACCATAAATTAAGCATGTGGCTATCCATGTCAGTATCCTAAGTATGCCTTAAAGATGAGCACCATGGTCTATGTTCATCGCATCTTGCATTATGAAAAAGTTCCTTGCTTTACAGATAACCCTTTAAATTCATTACATCCATGTCCATCCTATACCAATCAAACACGATGTCTTGGGGCACGTGTGTGTTGTTCGCATGCACATACTTTATCCCCTCCTTGAAACATGATCTACCATGATCTTGTGCTCAACTCAAAAATGTATGTAAAAAATCATTTGGATGCTCCTCTTATCAAAATATTAATAGAATGGATCCCTCAAAGGATAGTATATGCACAAAACTTAGATCATTATCAGAAGTATAATAAAAATTAGACTGCTCCCTCAAAGGACAGCTATCTAATCAAAATTATGGACCAATCCCTCAAAGGACGACCATCTTGTCAAAAATTAAAATGATAGACCATACCCTCGAAGGATGGCTACTCATGAAAAAAGGCTTCCCACATCAATTAGTTTTCCTTCAAGATCACATCAATATGAAAAGCACCTAGGAAAGCTTCTCGAATCGATCACCTTTCCCATTATAGTAAGCCTATTGCATCGATCAAGGAGAACTCATTATATCTAGTTACATTCTTGATCTAACATGTTTTAGGATCACATTAAAATCCCTTCTGATCAATCCTAGGCATCAGGTCACATTTCCTCATATACCCACATTAACTCATCATGGTTTTTGTAAATACTCATAAAAATCCATCTAAAACATTTACACATTTCAAATAAAAACATCCACAAGTGTAACACATGTAAATTCGAAATACCATACAATGTATAGATACTCATCATCATAATCGTCATAGTGGGATATATATCATATATCAAAGTCTTTTATACAACATAATTTATTTCCAAAGTTATCAATATCTGTGATCATAAAAGCATGGGTTTGTATGAGCCTATGACGTCATTTACAAGCCAGTAGTAAAATCAACATTCCCAAGTATTGTGCTAGCGCCACCCTATCCTACATGAGTACATATGCCTTAAGCTGCACCAATATCTCCACCTCCTCTAGGACACATTGTGAGGAAAACCTCATCTTTGGCATCCTAAAACATCTAACATCCACTCTTTCTAGCCTCTAAGCTGGCCATCCCAAAATCATAACACTCGCACTAGGCCTCGTTGCAAATGTAGCTGCCCCTTTGGCATCTACATGATCAATATACACTATGGCATCTGGGTAGTTCTTGATCATCATATCAATGTAGTAATATCAAACTTCCAATACCACATCATAGTGCACCACTGAAATCATCCAAATGAGAAGGAGGTACTGAAGGTATATGTCCTTCATCATGCAAAACCGAGGCTTGTACTAATAGCTCCTATGACCATCATATAGACAAATCACATAGATCCCAAAGGCCTTATTCAGTGTATCCCCAAGTCCATTGTACTTATCTCTATCATCAAACACTCAGTACCAGTCCCTCCTTGAGAATATCTCACTCAACAATCAATCCATCCCTCTCTCCAATGAGGGTATCCTAGATGCCAATTATATCATTGTGCTCTCTCTGAGCCATATTTCTCTCTCCCTCCACCATGGCCTTCTCAGCTGTTATCACTGCAATAGCAGTAGATAAATCATCATCTACCTCCTCCTCCTTTTCCTTAGAACCCATCTATACCTCCCCTCCTTGTGCTCCACCCTTTTTGCGAGATCGTACCCATTTCACCCACTGTTTAGCCCTCTTTGATACTCGGGATCTGTCAAATCTCCTTAAGGATGGATCCCACCATATCGTATACTCTGGGGTTACCCCCACATCATCAATTGGAACAATAAATCCCTCCTCATTAGGGCATGTAGCCCCTGGAAAATCAGAAATAGCGGCATGTCCCACCACAATTTCCCTAAGAGTATCTATATATGTCTCTTCCCACCTATACTGAACGGGCTCCTCGGCCACTTCCAGCTGTAATCCAAACTGTTTGCAAACCCAATCAAAACACATCAGCTTGTGATTTCATTCTCTCTGTGCCTGGAGCCACATAGGCTGCTATAAACCCACGTAAATCATGAGGGTATTTAGACTAGGTTGGTAAATCCAAGTAGGGTCTCCATACAACATCCCCCACCTATAGTCTAGTCAATAAATGCCTATAAAATCTAGTCCTACTCCTCTTCCCTGCATGGCCCCTATATGATCTCCACCTCATAAATCTAGGGTGTTGATTACCAATGGCCCATAGTATCCCTATTAGTTGAGCAATATAAATGTGCTCTAGAGTTGAACCCTATAATAGAAAACCAACTTCTATACCATAGCATTTTTGAGCCCTCTAGGCCCACAAATATCTGAATGTCTGTGCAAGTAGGGTAGGCCCCCACTCAAAAATGGTATGATGCTCCATCATCTCAACAATAACCCTTGTCATCATCCAAGGAAAATCACCACTACCAGAATCTAGAAAATCATAGCACATGATAGCTGTCATCATCATGGTCATCTATACATGGATAACTCTCTGAGATAAATATACACAGCCGTAAGCAAACCCCCTGAATCATATATGATATCTGCTAAATCCTCCCCATACAATCTACCCATCACACCATCCCTCTCTACCTTAGTGATAGTATACACCAATTCCCCATGGATCAGTAATATCAGGATGTGGTGAACATCCTCCAAAGTAATAGTGATCTCTCCTGTGGGTAGCTAGAATGTGTTGGTGGAAGAGTTCCACCTCTCTAGCAGTGCCAAAATCAAACCCATAAATCTATGGATTTGTCTATAAAACCTCATCAAAACCAAAATTCATAGCGTCCACATGATCCCAATCCTCATCTGCATGTCAGTCCTGACCTTCTCTAATATTAATGGAACTCGATCGCGAATGTTCAATTTCACCTCCACCTACAAAAATAAACCAACAATTAGTATCATCAATAAATTTGTTAATAACACATCAAAGAATCAATAAAATGTACTAACAACATCTAAAACATTAAAAAAAACTATCAAGAACATATATGAATCACCAATGATTCTATTACGAATCACTGATGATTGCACCAATCACAAATGATTCTAACTAGGGAATGCATACGCCCCAAAAATGGCAACAAGATCCTAAAACTACCAAAAATCAAGAAAAAATAAGATAAAATTGTCTCACCTCAACTGTTAGTGGTTTCCTTTTTCTGTTAGAGGATGTTATCTCTCGAAATATTTCCAAATCATCTCAAAATTCCCAAATCAATTCGCTCAAGTCTTTTTCACACCACAGTTAAAATAAACAACTAAATGCATAGGGTAATTATAAACCCTTCTTCTACCCCAATCTAATCACCAATGTTTCAACCTCCAATCGCGGGTGATTACCATAAACGCCTACGATTCACCCTGTTGTAATGACCACCATCATTTACACCCTTAAACATGAGAATAATCCCTTTGCACAAGTTTATCACATTCAAAGGACCCAAACACTCAAGTCAAACAAATAAACACAAAAAAAACATCAAATTTTGTTACTTGTCATACATCTTTGGGATGTGTTCCTTTTAGCCCCCCATCACTTGATGTTCCCTGTTAAACTAACTTACCTCTACATATCACACATATTTAGGCACAAACCCCTTGGTTTCTCTATCAAGATGATCCCTTGGTAGGACCCTCTGTTTCGATACCCCATTAGACTGGGGAAAATTTTGAAAAATGAAACACACACAAGAAGCTCATGCTTCTTATATTGCGTTATATCCGAATCACCCATACAACCAAAAATTCTCAAACATTTTTGTCTAACACCTTGTTAAGACATCAGACAAAAAGGGGAAAATGTAGACATAGAAAATTTGTAATCCCCTTCCCACACAAATAATCAAATAAATGTACTTATCCATATTAAATTCACCATTGCATCATGACATCCCTAAACGTAGATCATTACTCCCACACCCCCTTTAATTAAATCCTCACCTCACATTTCCTAGGTCATATTTCCGCTCCCATGACTAAATAATTTATTTATTTATTCACATATTCACCTCTACACCTCACCATGAGAAATTTTCCTCACCCACTAGTTACAACTAGTTAAAATAAGAAACCTTCTAAATATATTATCCTCACCACCTCTAGCTTATCCCTATAACAAGTCCTCACTTCTCATAGTTATGACTAATTTAATTAGGAAACCTTCTAAATACTACCCCTCTATTATAACTACCTCTATCCACCTCTAATCCGTCACACACACGACCTCTCTAAGTTATCGAACCATAATCCTCCTGAATCCCCAAACACCCAAGATCAAAATTAGAATTTTTATCCCTTCTTATCATCCCTGACTCTAACAGCTCGAAAATGCTAGAAATTTCCTCGATCACTGGCAATATATAAAATACCATTTTTTCCTGCCTCACTTTGGGATCCTTCACAACCATCCATACGAGCCAAGAGCATCATCAAGTTTTCATAAGTCTTACCAGGTTGTATCAATGCCGTTTTGCATTTACCCACAACAAGTTCACATCTAGTGAGCATTTTGGAGCTTCCCGAAAGCTCGTTCATCATCCACCCACGCTCATCGTTAGCCTATCATCTCATAATATCAACCAAGGTTTGTTTATTATAAAATTATTTATTCATCTTAAAACAAGTTGTCCAAATCATTACTTGCTTTCTTTTTTCGTATTTAATAGATCATAGTCCCTTATTAGACAATCAAATTATTTTTTTAGCAGTCTTCTAAAATATCTCATAATTGTCTACGATTATCCTAATCACCTAGATTTTCTGTGTTTTCTACCTACTTAATAATTAATTTCATTAGAATATTTTATCAAATAATCTTTCCCTTTGTGTTACTAATCTCTTGTCAAGCATGGATTTTAGATGGCCATATGATGAATTAACCATCCCATCACCAATATCAACTCATTATCAATCATTTAACATCCCTTACACTGGGAACAATACAACCTTCTGCATGATGTAAAGTTGTGTGCCATTCATGCAGCCCCTATTGATAGACTTGAGACCATATTCGAGTCTACCCAAAAGATCTGAGAAGCCACTACAGATTTATGGGAAGCCTACTATGAAGTACACCACATCCAAGACAATTTATCTTGGTTCGAATACCACCACGAAGTAGAATTTGATATCCCTGAGAACATAAACATTGAATATGAGTCTAACATTGAGAGTGCATTCAACCTTCTGAAATCTGATTTTGATCTTGCACATTTGTATGACACTGAGGAGGAGCTTTCAAAATTCTTCATAGAATATTACATCAACGAACATGACTTGTACTTTATTGAGGATGATGACCTTTCCTGTTTAGTAGGCTCCAAATTTTTTGAGAATATAGATACTGACCTAGATTTTGACTTTGAAAACTAGACACATTTCTTTTCATATCAGCATCATTAGCTTATATTTTTTAAAAACTAAATAAGTGATAGACAATTGATCACATTTTCATAAATAAAACTTGAATGTTTTGAAAGTGGGTGGACATCCACGTAAGGAAGTCCTTTGATTTTTGGGAACTAGAATTTTCTAGGTAACCCACCTACCCATATTATTAATTCCATCTTGTGTAGTGTCTGTGTTTTCAGATTTAGTCGCAAGAAGAAGCTTAATCCATTAGTCATGGAGTGCACAATCAACATCCATCAGCATCATCCGCCGGTACCCTTGGAAACCTCGTCATATTCGAGGTTGATCCATTTTCACCTCCTTGTATTATCTACCTAAACTGTAAGGTGAAATTTTCATCAAAAAAAAGATTGAGAAATTTTATTTTACTACTCTGAGAGGTTAGAGCTCTTTCCTAGCTCAATTCTAGCTCACTTGTCCTAGCTAGCTCAATGAGCTAAACCGAGGTCAAATCAACTCACCAAGATAAAATCACTCAGCTCACTGAGAGATGATGTTGGATCCAAATTAACCAATGAGCTATGTTGACCTCTTATCTAATGAATAAATTGAGTTCTCAACATATTTCTCATCTCTTCTGACCACACAATGTCCCTGGATTCAACTTGTTACATGCTATGATGTTTTTCCTTTCTTCTGAACACAATTGAGCTCAAGATGTTGCTTCCAAGACCCATATGGAGGTTTCATTTCTTTGTTTAAACTATGATATCATCCCATAACCTTATAAATGTTATAAAAAGTAGAAATATTAGTGAAAATAGATCCATCTGCAACTTTTTGCACTCAAAATGAAGACTTTCTATTTTTAGCCACTAGGATCCAAGAGCTGCTATTTTGGGAAATATAGATTTTTTTACTTGAATCAATTTTGTAGAACCCCTAACATTCTAGTAAAACTTTCTCAGATGTTTTAATTTTCCATTTTGAGACACTTTCTAGTTTTATAAATTTGCTTTTTACTTTTTTGTTTTTTTGGCTCGAATTCCCTAGTTTGTCATCTCTGTTGTTTTTTGAGTTCGTTGCTTTGAAGAATTTTTATATTTTAGTAAAGTATATATTTATAGTCATTACAAGAACCAACTAATTACTATTTTTATAAACTAGTCTTACACACCTCAGATTGATGAAAAATCAACTTCTCTAGAATAGGTTTGTCTTTTGGACTTTGTGCTCAAAATGCTAGCTTGAACTGTCCTCCGAAATGTTGGGAATTTGAAGAAGCAGGAGCTAGGGAAGAAATATAAGGTTTGATGCCATTAAAAATCAAGGGAACCTATAAGTTCTCTATTTATTTATTCTTGTAGGCACCTGAGATAGAGAGATATTGTGAAAATATCATCTGATTTCGATTACCATGTTGGGAGATATGAGTTTTTTATGTTTTTGGTTATGGTGTCAATTTGGAAAAAATTGGGCATGGTGTCGAGATAAAAAGAAACTTATTTGGTGATTTTTAGGAGTGGAAATTGGAGGAATGAAGAAAAAATAGAGTGAATAATTATTTTAATGGCTTTATAATTTCTTCCGGCAACAAATTTCTCACACACACATGGAGGGAAGAAGCACAACAATTGGAATTTTCCAATTTTTTGGTTTTGTAAAACTTTTTGGAAATGGGAAATTTTTTTTGTCCTAAATATCCCAAGGGGATTAGATAGATGGGGAAAAAACACACACCCTCTTATTAGCTTGAAAATTGGTCGGGCAATGTATTGTTTGGCAAAGGAGAGAGAGAGAGAGAGAGAGAGAGAGAGAGAGAGAGAGAGAGAGAGAGAGAGAGAGAGCACTTGGAAAGCTCATGAGGGGTGAAACAAGGTCACATGGAGGACCTAGGAAAGGGATGGCATGGATGAAATTTTTGTGTCCCAAATGTCCCATGGGGATGGGATAGTTGGTGCAAGAAAATTCTCCCCTTGCCTAGTTAGGACAAGTGGCAGAAATTGATTCAGTGAGGCGGAGAAGATAGGGGGCTAAAAACTAGCATGCGGAACCTTCTCAAGGTCACATGGTGAATCAAGAGCTAGCATGAGCATGGGGCACATTTTTATGTCCCAAATTTCATAAGGGGATGGGATAGATAGGATAGGAAAAGTGTTCCTGCACCTATGAGTGACAAGAGTCACTTTGTGATTGTTTAATGGGAAGGGCTAAGAAAAGGTGAGAAGGGGCTTAACTAGAAATGTTGGGCTTCATCGGGGTTACATGATAATCCAGGGGGCTCGAATGGGTATGGGTGATTTTTTGTGTCACAAATATCCCATGGATATTTGACTATATGGGACACCCAATGTGCTCCATCACCTTGTGATGACATGTGTCCATCCTTGAAAAAGGCTAAGTCCATGAAACTTACCTTGAAGAGAAAGTTACCGAAAGGGGTTTATAGAGAATCTGGAGGTATTTTCTGGAAATTATTTATATTAATTTTAATGTAATTTATTTTTTAGAAGAATTTGATGGGTATCATGCTCTAATTCTTCTTGCAACCCCCTAAAAAAATAGACTTTTTTCTTAGGGCAACAACATGTGCTTGACAAAAACAAACTATGGAAGGAAGCACTTATGTCTTGTGAACAATATGAAAACATAATCATTTATATCAATGAATTTAATTTCCAATGGTATCTTTTTTGACCTCTAATTCATTACAGAGCTCTCGTAATCACTTCCCAAATCTCATGCGTTATTTTGAACTGCACGCTCCTTCACCTTCAAAATACCTGCTTTGACTGAACTATTCCCCAAACCTTTAAATAATTCTTAAATATTCCTGAATCACTTACACAACATTTTTAAATCCTTAATACCACATCCAGATGAATTTGGGACTTCAACTCTACTCTAAGGGTGCAAACATGTATCAGAAAGGATAAAAAAAACCCTTCTAGGCTCATTGAATAATCTACCTTGAAAAGCATTGCATCAGAAGACTTTCTGGAGCTTGATTTCACATTTCAAACACATGGGAAAGGTTATCACAACACACATGAGCAATTGAAATGATAGGATGGGCCTGACACATAAGTAAATTAGATCTAGAGAAATGCTTAGGAGGGCTTACAGGAAAAAATAAAAATTGACAATAGGATAAATTTGTCATGTTATCACCTTGAGTTTTTCCCTTGTAGAAACACACGAAAACAAGTTTATCTTGAATTTATACTCCAAAAGCTACTCAAAAATACGATGAAGAATCATTGGGTGTTTTTCTCATGTTTTTATACTTTTTGAGAATATCATCCACGTAATCATCTACTCGATTTCGTGTAACATATCTAAAATATAATACTCATGACACATTGATTGGTAGCACATGCATTCTTAAGGAAAAAAGGCATGACCAAATAATATAAAGTTACCCAAGGAGTGGTGAAGGTAGTTTTATATTGGTCCTCTCTGGCTATCTTTATTTGATTGTAACCACAAAATTCATCCATGAGGGATAACATTTCATGAACATACGGTATAATCAACAATTATGTCAATTTTGGGAAGAGGAAAATCATCCTTAGGAAATACCTTAATGATATCCCTGAAATCTATACAAATATTGATTCCAAATGACTTCTTATGAATATGAACTATATTGGAAATCAAATCTGGATAGTTAATAGCTGATCCAAAAATGGATCTAAAAGTACCCAATTTTATGTATTCTCTTATTTGAAACTTGTTAGTGCATACGCTCAACATGTTCATTGTTCTATAAATGGTTAGGTCATGATTTAGGAGATCCAAAAACCTTCAAATGACGAAAATAATCCATTTATTGTTCTATTATGTGTGATGATTGTGTGGCGGTTATGGAACCACTACGATGGTTACAGAACCTCCACTCTTCATAGAATAACGGTGACATAACCACCACATGTAGGCACCCATTGTTACACAACCTCTGTGAAGGTTCTAAAACCACCTCCTACAGACATCAATGGTTCTGCACCCGACGATGCCAAAATGGAGAAACTTAACAGTTACAAATGTTTAGGATTCCTAATTCAATTTGCTTATCTTTTCCTTCCATCCTTGGGAGGAGTGACTATAAATTAAATCACTTTCATTCATCTAGGAAAATGATTTTGAGTGAATTCAAGTGTGAGAAAAGGGAGAAGTTTGAATTGTTCTTGTTTTGTTTACAAACAATAGAGTTCTTTCTTATTGAGGATTTTAAGAAAGGAAATACAATAAAAGGAGTTTTCAATTCTTCTTGAAGGCCATCTATTGAAAATGAGCTTGTATTCTTGGAGAATTACATAGTGAAAGGGAAGAAATTTCTTTCCCAGCTATAATTTTTCCTATATTGGGTTTCTCCAAGATAAAATCTTGTCTCCTAGTCTCTTGTTTCTTCATTTCAATATTGCAAATGACTGATTCTTACGTAATATACCATCCTAATAATAACTCTAACAATTTATCATTCATTATCACTAATATAATATCTATTTATAGTATAAATAAGGAAATTTACAAATTAATAGGCCTAATATATCCTATTGCCCAACAAATTTTCAATCTCTTCTTTGACTAGAAGAGTTATATTTGGATGCATTTTATAAATATTTTGTTTAATTGGCTAAAATGATTCACGAATGGATAAAATGTGCACAACCAAGGAAGGATATAAGCATGACATGTCTGCATAAGACTAAGAAAAGACATCACCAAATTCTCTAAGGAGTATAGTAAACATTTTCTATTCTTGAGGATTAAGAGAAGCTCCTAATTTTACAATCCTTGGTTGTTCCTCTATGCTAATATTGACGTCAATAGTTTCTCTAATGAATAAATTAAAACCGTCTTCTATATGTGTAGGATTATGAGGGATATTGAGTTCTTCCTCTATTCATGTATCAATGAGATTTTCACTAATAGAACCATCACTTATATAATCCATTATTTAATTTTGACATTGTTTTTAAGTAATTGCCTCAAAGAGATTTTCACTATGGTATAATTTGATTTATTATTTTTTTTTTCAAATATGGTTTTGTATCTTTCTTATTTTGATGACCATATATTTCACCTTCCTCCTTAAAGTATGTGTATGTATCAAGGTTGATGGAGAATCGATTCTTATGATCCCCTAATAGGGATGCCATCACGTAGCCCCATGAACTCTATGATTGTTTCCTCTTTATAAAATAAATTGATTGGTATGTGATGTTTTTGGTCTTAATAAATGAGGGAGGGATATAAAATATCAAGTTTAGAAGTGAAAGGGGACAATCTTAAAATGGTGGCATCAAAAAATAGATTCATAGCGGCAAGGTATTCATAGAGATCTTGTAAGGAGAACCTAATCTGGTGTCATTTTTTAGAAGAGATATCATCACGCTTAAAAGAGGTGACATCAAATTCTATAGGTGGTGCACCATAATGATCTATAGCAGAGCCATATCATTTCATCTTCTCATGTGTGATGAGAGGTTCCCACACACCTTGTTCATATAAACCCATACCCATAACCTTAATATCTAATAACATACATTATCTTGTCTGGGATAAAATAGTCCATAGATTAGGGTAAATTTTAAGACCCCCCTAAACAAATTGTAGATATTACTAGGTGATTATGTGAAAATGAATTTCAAAATGATGAAAAATATGAAAGAAAAGGGTTTTGAAAAGGTTTGGAGAAACATTTGATAATGGTTTCGGCTGGTAGCATTTTTTGTTTGATAGTATATATTGTCAGTTGATAGTATATGTTGTCAGCAAAAAACATATGTAATTTTTCAGAAAATCATTTTTTGGTAATAACAGTTCAAAAAACTATCTCGACAAGAAATATGTCCTCAAAAAATATGTCACAAAAAAGTGATTTATTAGTGGAAAAAATGAAGATTTTGTCAGTTTTGTATGGGAAAAATAAATTTTTTGAGTTTTTTTGAAGTTATAAGTTAAAATAATCATCTCAACGGTACATCTATCATCAAAAAATATGGCATAAGAAATTTTTTTTCCCATACTCTTGTTATGTTTGGCATCACTCAAAAAAATGCTACCCAACCGATAATATTTTTCCATGCTACCAACTAGAAGGATTTTCTTATGTTTCCAGTCAGTAGAAAAATGTATACTACCAATCTGATAGCATTTTTTATGCTACTGGTTAAGATCATTTTTTATGCTTCCATCCATTAGCATATATTATGATATTGACTGGTAGCATACAATATACTATTGTCTAGTAGCATAAAAGATGCTCTTGACTAGTAGCATAAAAAAATGCTACCATTCTATAGCATGAAAACATGTTATCATCCAGTAGCATACTATATGTTACCCAGCCGGTGGCATACTATACATGCTACCAGCTGACGGCATACTATATACTACTGGTCGGTGGCATATTATATGCTACCCATGGCTAGTGGCATACTATATGCTACTGGCCGGTGACATATATTTATGATACTTGGCCGGTAGCATACATTTATGCTACCGGATGGTAGCATGAATGTATGCGACTAGATGATAACATACAATATACTACCGGTCGGTAGCATATATTTATGTTACTATTGCAGGCAGTTTATGACATTTTATATAATATACAACCTCAATATAATAGCATAGTAATTGTTAAAATACCTTTAATGTTAGAGGTTTGCAATATGTAGTTGATCTGGATCGTCAACTCCCATAGGACCACAAGCACAGGTAAAGGGATTATGAAGAAAATTTGATGTGGACTTTATATATGAAATTTTAATTTTGTAATCACTATATATATGAAGGAGAATTTTTACAAATTTCAATTTCATGTTCATGGAAGAATTAAATTAAAAAAATTGTCTACTGGTGTAAAGGCTAGGTGAACCGACTATTGATGAAAATTCTACCTTTACAATTGGATTGATAATTCAATGAGGTAAAATTGGATCAACCTCGAATATGATGGGGTTTCTAAAATACCCGTGGATGATGCTGATGGATGTTGATTGTTGCCTCCATGAAGAATGGATCAAGCTCCTTTCCTGTGAATAAATATACAAACAAAAACACTACACAAGATGATATTAGTAATATTGATAGGTGGGTTTCCTCACAAAGGCTAGTTCCCATAAGCCAAATGACTTCCTTGTATGGATGTCAACCCAATTTTTAAAACACTTAAGTTTATTTATGAAAATGGGATATAACATATGATATATGAAAACACGTGATCAAATTTTTACGATTTATTTATTTTATCACAGATATTTAGTTGCTAATGACATGGAAAGAAATATATCTAGGGCTCAAAGTCAAAATCCATATCAGTGTCTAGGTTCTTGAAGAAATTTGAACCCACAGAGAAAGCTAGAGTCATCCTTCCTTAGAGAAGTACAAGTCAGCCTCCTAAATGTAATCGTTTATAAAGAAGTATGAATACTCCTCCTTCAGTGTCATACTGACGTGAAAAATATGAGTCAAAGTCTTCAAAGCTAGCCTCACTTCCCAATTCTGATTTGGGTTTGGTATCTGAACCATCAGGGATGTCAAATCCCACCTTGTGTTGATACTCAAACCAAGCTAGGTCAGCTTGAATGTGCTACATTTCATAGTAATGATTAAAAAACTCATCAACAGCCTCATGGATATTCTGAGTGGATTCAAAGATGGTATCTAATATGTCAATAAGAGCTACATGGATAGTGCATAACTCTAGGTTGTGTAGGAGATCATATTGTTCCCATGAAGAGGATGTTGAACGATCAATAGAGAGTTGATGCTTGTGATTGGGTGATTAGGTCCACCTATGGCCATCTAAAAAAATCCATGCTTGATAGAAGATTAGTAACACAAGGGGGAAAAGTAAATGATAAGAACTTTTGAATGAAATCTAGCTACTGAAGAAATAAAATTCATAGGAAATGTAGGAAATTCTAGGAAATGCAGGAGATTCAAGGAATTACAAGTGATTCTGTAAGCTTTTGAAAAGACTTCTAGAATGAGAGATTTAATTAACTAATATGATTTTAAAATCTTGTGAATGCAAAAGGGAAGTAAGAAATGATCAAATAAGTTTTTTTAAGAAGAAAATCAGAGTTAAAAGATGATAACACAATTTGGTTGATGATGGGAGATGATAGGTTGATAAAAATTCGTTGTAGGATGATGAACAAGCTTTAGAACAGCTCCAAGACACTTGATGATTGCGTAATGTGTTTGGACTGGATGCAAAATGACATTGATACCCTTTAATGAAACTTGATAATTCTTGAAAATGCTCCTGATAATTTTCCTAGATGGTCCCAAAGAGAGGCATGGAAAATGTTATATATAGATCACTGGCGAGTGAGGAAATCACTGACATTTTCTCTTAGTTTGAGTTTGGGAGAGATATGAAGGGATAAACTTGCTAATTAGAACTTTGGTGTTATGGGTGTTTGAGGATAAGTGTGGAGTCATGTTGAGATGTCAGTAGTGAGGATAGGTTAGATAAGGATAGAAGTTGTTAGGGATACATTTAGAAGGTTTTCCTATGTAACTAGAACATAACTAGTGGAGTTATGAAAAGTTCACATGGTGAGGTGTAGGGTGAAGTGGAATATGTATTTAACTAATTAATTAATTAATTAGCCATGGGAGGGGGGATGTGACTTAGGCAATGTGAGGTGAGTGATTAATTAATTAATTTAAAGGGTGTAGGGAAATGACCTAGGTTTAGGGATGTCATTTAAATGGTGTGAGTGTGAGTTTAATTAAATTAAATTAAATGAATGACTTAGGTCATGAAATTGATGTAAAGATGTGGAAGGATATATTTATTTGATTATTTTTGTGAGAACGAGGTGTGTAAATTTTTGGTGTCTACATTTTCCCATTTTTATCTAACGTCTTAGCAAGGTGTTAGACAAAAAGGATAGAGAGTGTTTGGTTGTATGGGTGATTCGGTTGTAGTGTAATATAGGAAACACTAGTTGCTTGCATGTGTTTCATTTTTAAAGGTTTCCTCAGTCAAAGGGGTACCAAAATAAAGTGTGATACCAAGGGATCAACTTGATAGGGAAACCAAGGGGTTTGCACCTATATGACATGTGATCCATGGAAGTTCAATGGGAAAGTCAAGTGATGGGGGGCCAAAGGGCACACATCCCATAGACGTATGATGAGTCCTGAAAGTTGGTGTTTGTTTTTTAGACCTGACTTAGGAGATTTAGGTCCTTTGGAAAGTGACACACTTGTGCAAAATAGTGTTTTTTCATGCTTAAGGGTGCAAATGATGATGGTTACTAAAAATAAGTGAATCACTAGCATTTAAAGGAATCACCCGCATGATTGGTAGGTAAATCATCTCGATGATTGAATCATGGTGAAAATTGGGGTATATAAATACCCAAGCCTACAATTATTTTTTATTTTAACTGTGGGGTAAAAATGGTTTGGTGAATAGTTTCTAAGAATTTTCAAGGTCAATTTTGAGTGATTGATTTGATCATGATGATGTCCTCCAGCAGAGCAGAGAAAACCACCAATGGCCAGAGGTAAGTCAATTTTGTTTGTTTTTGTGTGATTTTGGATAGTTTTAGGCTTTGGCTGTCATTTTTGGGGCGTAT
Source organism: Taxus chinensis (assembly GCA_019776745.2). NCBI lineage: Eukaryota > Viridiplantae > Streptophyta > Pinopsida > Cupressales > Taxaceae > Taxus > Taxus chinensis. The sequence continues at coordinate 729,786,737 of CM034146.1, forward strand.
GAGTGCCCTAGCCAGAATCACTTGGATTGATTGATGCAATCACCAAAAGATGATTCAAAGCAGAATTGTTGGCGATTTACCTATGTTTTTTTGAAGTTTTCATTTTTGACAAAGGGGAGTAAGAGTTTTTTATGTGTTTTAGATTTTGTTGGTGTAAAACAAAGGATTTTGATGTTATTGATATGCATTTTTGATATGTTTGATATATTTTTGATGATACTAATTATTGGTTTGTTCATTTTTTATAGGTGGATGTGAAATTGAACATTCACAGACCACATTCCATTGATTTTGGAGGAGGTGAGGATTGATATGTTAGATGATGATTGGGATCATGTAGAGGCTATTGGTTTCAGTTCTATGAGGTATTACAAATAGATCCATAGATGTTCGGGCTTGATACTGATCATTGCTAGAGAGGTGTAACTCTTCCACCAACACTTTTAGTTTCCCACAGGAGAGATCACCATTACCCTCAGAGGATGTTCACCATATATTGAGATTTATGAATCCATGTGGTGGTGGTGTACACCATTACTGAGGTAGAGAAAGATGGTGTGATGACTAAGATTGTATGGTGGGGATGTTGCAGACATCAGATATGAGTTAGGGGGTTTTCCTATGGTCATTTCTATTTACCTAAGAGAGAGGGTTCCATGTACGGATGACTATGATGATGATGGCCATCATGTGTTATGCCTTTCTAGATTCTAGGAGTGGTTGTTTTCCATGGATGATGACGAGGGTTGTGGCTGAGATGATGGAGCATGTACTATTTTTGAGTGGGGACCTACCCTACTTTCTTAGACGTTAAGAGAGTTATGGGCCTGGAGGGCTCACAAAACTTTATGGGATTGATGTTGGTTTTCTCTTATAGGCTTGGGATTTAGAGCATATTGTTATTGCTCGACCAACAAGGTTGTTATGGGGCATTGGTGATCAACAACCCTAGTTTTATGAGGTGGAGGTCAGACAGGGGTCATGCGGGAAGAGGATGATGAACAAGATTCTATAGAGACTTATTTTCTGGATTACAGGTGGGGGATGTTGTATGGAGGCCCTATTTGGATTTACCGGTCTTCCTGAGTATCCTCAAGAGTTACTTGGTTTACAATAACCTATGTGGCTTCAAACACATAGAGTGAGTGAGCATGAGTATACTTCAGTTTGACTGTGTTCAGAGGAAGTTTGGATTAGTGCAAGGATTACTTGGTGAGCCCATTCAGTATAGGAGGGAGGATATAGATGTAGATACTCGTGAGGCACAGTGGCGAAGACCTTCCATTATTGTTGAGTTTCTAGGGGCTATAGGCCCTAATGAGGAGGGAGCGATTGTACTAGATTGATGATGTGGGGGTTACCCTAGAGTATACTACATGGTGGGTTCCTATTTGAGGATATTTTGCATAGATCCTGAGTAGCACATAGGGCTATGTAGTGGGTGAGATGTACATGCAGATCAGGAAGGATCAAATGGAGGAGAGATCAGATTATGAATGAGGAGGAGGAGCTAAGGGTCGATGATGACTTAGTTGATACTAGGGACAATGATGAATTAGCTGCAGAAGGCCTGTGATGAGGGAGAGAGAGATCCCATAGTGGAGAGAGAGAGAGATGATCTTATTGGTGTTTGGGGATACCCTCATTGTAGAGAGAGATTGATTGTTGAGAGGGATGGAGATGATGTTGAGAGAGATACCATGATAGGGGAGCAAGATAGTCTCCATGTGCAAAACTTATACAGGTCTCTGCTGATAGAGACAAGTATAAGGGGCATAGGGATTCATTGAGGAAGGCCTTGGGGATCACAGGGCCTTCTATATCTGGTGCGGGAGTTATCAGTGATGGCTCATTCTAGCAGGTGGAGGGGAGAACCTACAGTACCTCCTCCATCTTGGATGATTTTGGTGGCCCATTATGATGTTATGCGGGTAGAGCGAGATTCCTATGTTGATTTGATCATCAAGAACTACCTGGATTCCACTTTATATGTAGATTATGTAGCTACCAAAGGGGTGGCTACAGTCAGTAGTGAGGCCTAGTGCGAGTGTAGTGAGCATGGGACAACCACCTCAGAGGCTAGAGATAAGTGGATGGTGATGAGGAATGAGCCAGAGGTGAGGTTGTGGTTACAAGTTTTCCTAGAGGGGATGGAGACACATGTGTTGTTGGAGGCACACATGATCCTAGGAGGAGAGGGCGGTGCTAGTACAATACTTGGAGATGTAGATTTTACTACCTGATCTATGATGTATATGATGACATAGGCTCATAGAAGCCCATTTTTGTATGATGATGATATATATTGATTTTTTGGACATTGATTACGATGTATACCAAACTTTGATATATATATATATATATATGATAATGATGGGTTTTATGGTTTATGTTGTATTTTAATTTACATGTGTTATATGTTTTATGTTTTATTTGAAATGTGTTAATGTTTTAGATGGATTTTGATGGATATAAAGAAGCAAAACATGTTTAGTTACATATGATTAGGTGTGGTTGAATGGTTTAATTGATCCAAATGAATTTTGTGATCCTAAAATATGGTAAATCAAAAATTAACTAAATAAAATGAGGTAAAAATGAAATGATTTCCCCACTATGGATTTGATCTATACGTGACGGGTTTTGAAAAAAAAAACACTTTCACTTGTAGCCTTATCAAATGTTAAATAATATTATCAATGGGTAGTTACACAAATCACAATAGAAATGTGGGTTTGAGTGAATATATCTTTTATAGGATGATGGAAGGGATTTTGTGTATGTAGGCCATGATGTGGGAGAAAGGGATCTCCTTTTCAACAAGTTCATAGGGAAAATGCCCCAAGCTTTACATATTATTTTGAAGCAAACTGATTGTGATGAGAATTTTTCTATAATGGGAAAGTTGATCGATGCGGGAAGCTTTCCTGGATGCTTTTAATATTGATGTATTTTTGAAGGTTGATCAATGTGGGAATCCTTTTGACATGAGTATCCATCCTTCAAGGGTATGGTCTACATTTTTGACTTTTTGACAAGATGGCCATCCTACGAGGGATCGGTCCATAATTTTGACTGGTAGTTTTCCTTCAAGGGATCAATCTACTTTTATATTTTTTATAATGATTTAGACTTTTGAATAGTTTTCCTTCAAGGGATCATTCTATTATATTTTTACATTTTGATAAGAGGAGCATCCAAATGAATTTTTACATGCATTTTTGAGCTGAGGGAAAGACCCTAATAAACCATTTCGAGGAGGGGAATAAAAATGTACATGACCTACAAACACATGCCCCATGTCATGTTTTTGGTATGGATGGATGGTGTAATGATTTTCAAGGGGTTCCTATAAAGAAGGAACTTAAAATGAAATATGTGATGAATGAATAGAGCCATGGTGCTCATCTTTAAGGTGTGTTTAGGATGTTGACAGATAACCACATTTTCAAATCATTACAATGATATGATGAAGTGATAGGATTTAGATGTAACTACTGTCATGATGATTGATTATTTAACAATAGAAAGGCCACAAGTGTGAAGCATTCAAAGGTTCCCTTTCAGGTTCCCCATCAAGAGAAGTGAGATGATACGCTCCTGACCCATACTTGTGAGTAATAACATATGGACCAATCCAATTAGGGGAAAACTTTCCACGTTTACTCCATTCTAATGTAGTGAACATTTTGATTTTCTTTAAGTACAAGATCACCAATTTTAAAGTCATGTTCTTTGACATGTTTTTATATGCTCTACTAATATGTTCTTGATAGACTTGATGATGTTCAAGGGTTGTTAAACATTTTTCATCTAACAATTCAAGTTGTGCTAAGTGGTCTTGGTGATACTTCTTCATTAGGATAAAATATTTGAGAGATACATGGAGTGACATAATTTGGACTTCGAGAGGTAGGATGGATTCTGAGCCATAGATGAGTGAATAGGGTGTAGCACCTGTAGGTGTGTAGATGCTAGTTTGATAAGCCCATAGAGAAAATGGGATTTGGAGATGCCAATTCCTGCTTGCATCGTCTACTATTTTCATAAGGATTTTATTAAGTGTTTTGTTAGAGGCCTCAACCTGTCCATTTACTTGAGGATAATATGGTGATGAGAAACTGAGCTTGATGTTGAATGTATCACAATATTTTTAACTTCTTTATTTTTGAAGGATTTTCCATTATCTGTGACGAGTTTATGTGGGATACCGAAACGACATATGATATTTTGATATATGAAGTTGATGATAGGTCCTGATTTTTTTGAGGTTAAAGGGATGGATTCAACCCACTTAGTAAAGTATTTAGTTGCTTGTGATAATGGAATGATGTTGTTGGGATGACTTAGGATTGATAGCACCAATGAGGTCTAACCCTCATTGAGAAAAGGGCCATAAGTCCTGAGCGGGTTGTAATGCTTGACTAGGGATGTGAATGAGATCTGAGTGGAGTTGGCATTTAACACATTTCTTTACATATAGGAACAAAAATATTTGGTGATGGTAGGCTAGTAATACCCTAGCCGTATGACATGTTTAGAGATGGCATTGCCACTGAAGTGACCACCACAGATGCCATCATGGACTTCTTCAATTACTTTGATTTATTCATGTGATTTAAGACATCGTAATAGTATACCATCAAAGATTCATTTATAAAGGATACACCTATGATGACAAAGTGAGTGATGCATTGAAGAAATGATCATTTAGCACCATGTGATAAGTCTGATGGTAGTTTACATTCAACAAGATAGTCATATATCTATGTGTACCATAGATCAGGTGGATTATTGTCAATGAAATTAATAGAAGGTAGCTCATTTTGATGTGAAGGATGATCCAAGCATTGAATGACTACATAAATTTTAGTTTTATCCTTAGATTTTTCCATTTCAAAAGGGATGAGGGATCCGAGAGATGTCATAGTGTCTGTAAACCTGTTAGAAGATCGTGGAATGGTCTTGAATGGTATAATGATCAAATGCGCCAAGGATAAATTCAATGAATAACTTTATATTTCTGAAGTATTTCATTCTTACATTGATATTCTCCTTTGAACCTGACTGATGACAAGTTGTGAGTCTCCATAGATTTCTAGAATGTGGACACCTAAGAGAATGGTGGTATTTAGACCCATGATTAAGGCTTCATATTCTTCCATGTTATTAGTACATTCAAAATTAAGTTTGAATGATGGCGGAAGTGGAATATTCTAGGGAGGTATGATAATGATCCAGATCCTCCCCCTCCTCTTGGCATTTAGAACCATCGAAGAAGAGAGTTCATTTTAATGGGGATAAAATCAGATTCATTGATGTTCATTGATGGATTCATCAAGAAAGTATTGTGAGGGAATTTGATTATCTGGAAGGGGTGCTTCAGTGAGTTGATCTACAATGGCCTGACCTTTAATAGATTTTTGTGATATAATTTCAAGGTCAAATTCAGTCATGAGCATAAGCCATCGAGTTATGCGATCATTATGATAAGGTTTAGAAGTACATGGTTTTAAGCAGATTAAAAATGGTGATGACATATGTCTTGTGATTGAGGAGATAATGTCAAAGTTTGGAGGTGGTGAAATATAACGCACAACATAATTTTTCAGCTTCAGTGTAGCATGTTTCATACTCATGGAGTGTGTGGCTAATGTAATATATGGCATGTTCATGACCTTGATTATCATGGTGGGTGAGCATAGCTCCTAGAGCATGTTATGAAGTGGATATGTATAGATAAAATGGATCTCCTTCACGAGGTGGAGTAAGCATAGGAGGTGATAATAGATATTGTTTGATTTTTTTGAAAGGATTTCTAGCAATCAGAATCCCAATGAAATTTTACATCCTTGTGGAGTAAGATGGTGAAATGGTTGACAATGGTCAGAAATTTGTGATATGAAATGTCGAATTGACTGTAATTTACCTTGGAGGCTATGTAGTTGTTTAAGATTAGATGGTGGAGGAATTTCAATGATTGATCTAACCTTTTTGGGTCAACTTCAATGCCTTGGATAGATATGATGAATCCTAAAATTTTCCAGTGAGAACACCAAAAACACACTTTACAGGATTAAGACGAAGACAAAACTGGATGAGACAAGTGAAGATTGATTCAAGGACATCAAGATGGTCTTTTCGTGATTTATATTTTCCTAGAAGGTCATCGACGTAATATCTTCGAACAATTTTGTGGATGAGGTCATGAAAAATGTATGTCATGGCACATTGATAAGTAGCCCCTACATTTTTAAGACCAAATGGCATGACACGTGGTAACAGAAGGTTCCCCAAGGGGTGATGAAAGAATTTTTGTGTTGATTGTCAGGGGAAATGAGGATTTGATTATAACCAGAAAATCCATCCATGAGGGAAATCATTTCATGGCCAACTGTTAGGTCTACGAGCTGATCTATGTTTGGAAGAGGGAAATCATCCTTAGGATAGGTGAGATTGAGATCCCTAAAGTCTATGCAGATGTGTATCTTTCCTGAAGCTTTAGTTACGATGGATGATGTTAGAGACCCATTGTGGATAGTCAATGGGTATGATAAAGTTAGTAGATAAAAGTGTTGTAACTCTTCCTTAACAAGGAGAGCTATATGGGGATGCATTTTACAGAAAAAATTTAACTGGATTAGCATCGGGATATGTGACTATGTTGTGTATGAAATGTTAGGATCAATTCTAGGCATATCACTGTATGACCAAGCAAAGGCTTGGTGATATTTTTCTAAGAATGAAGTGAAATTGTCTAGTTCTTGTGGATTTAAAAATTGACTGACCTTAACTATGTGAGGATCCTGAGGGGTACCTAAGTTAATTAGAGGGTGGATTCATTAAGGAGAGTTGGTGTTTCAGATGGTAGGGATTTCTGAAGAAAGTTGTCTTCAGCTCCTATATGGGAAAGGATATCCTGGTCATCCTGACACTGAAGGATATCTATAGTAGGTGAATCTTCATCAACCATTTCTAGACCAAATAAGGGGTAATGATTTAGTGGAGTGATTGGATTGATAAGTAAGTGGCCCTAAAGATACAACATTGATTAAAAAAAGTTAGGTGGGATGGATACGAGTGTCGTCTATGTCCATAGGATCTTCAGGGTTTATTGGTGATGATGGTTCTAGTTCAGAAATAGAGATGTAGCAAATTTTGGATGTAGTGGCTTCGCATATTCTAGAGCTAGAATTTTTGTAACCTAAACCACTTTTCTCATAGGATTTAAGGGAATGCGGGATGGCTAAGTCATGGATTCCTTATTCATAATGACCAAGGCCAAAACCTCTCCATGCACAATGATGAAGATACATATGAGAAAAGTTTGGATTATCAAGGGATTTGAAGTTTAATGTGAATGGCATGGCATGGTGTGGATTGATAACATGGGATGGAGGATTATCAAGTCCCCCATATACAAGGTTTGTTTTGAGATAAGAAGGACCGTAAGAGATAATATCTCCTATGTTTGGTTCATACATGGGTTGTTTTTTAGGGTGGCCATATGTTTTGGGTGAAGGGATGGAATTGAGCATGAGGAGATGGTATTCCCCAAGTGTAAGACATTTTACAGCCTCACTGAGAGAGGAATCATCTGGTAGCTTGGAAGAAGGGATATATGTGCTAGTAGATGCTTCATCAGATGACTCAAGTATGGATTTAGGTACAAGGACATTGTTTGGGTGGTACATCATGTAACAATCAGTGAATGGATTTGGATCAATGGGGACAATGAAAGTCTGACCCTCATGTTCATATTTGAGACAACGATGAAGGGTGGAAGGAATGTAACACATGGTGTGTATCCAAGGGTGTCCTAATAACATATTGTTATTGAAACTCTCCTTCTATAATGTAGAAGAGCTCTGGTAGGGTTTTGACGCCGAATTTGAGTGGTAGAATAACAGTGCCTAACGTGGGTGTGATAGTGTCATTGAAGGATTGTAATAGGACTAGTGTTTGAGTGATAACAGTGTTGGGTAAGTTTAATTTGGTCAAAGGCAAGGGATGATATGATGTTAATGGTGGAACCACTATCAATCATGACCCTCTTGATGGAGATGTTCATTGATATGAGCAGTAATGAAGAGTGGTAGGATCATGGTCCTTCTGGTCTGAGAGAGGGAATTTCATATGGTTTGAATGATATAGTGAGCAGATGCTTTAAGAGCACCCACATAAAGTTTGTGAAAGGAACTAGATCATTGGTACTGGTATGGTTATGGATTGGAGGGCTTCTATCATAGTCCTGTTTGTGAAAAGGTGATGTTTGAACTAGTTCATAAAGTGACATCCTGATGGGGATTGGTGTAATTTCTTGATAACAACCTTTTGGACCATAGTGAAAGGGGGTGTTGCTGCTTGTATTGAGATTTTGGTTTTGGATGACAGTGTTTGATTGGAATCTTCAAGAGCTAAGGAAATAGATACCTTAGGTTTATCAGATGAAGCTAATAATTCAGGAGGTGGAGGTATAACAATGAAATTTTTACTTTTCTTAGGCTCAGATGACTCGTTTCATAATTTTGTGAATGAGTAGTGATGTGTATGACATCGATTGATGAGAGGCACTTTAGGGATGGATTTCTTTAGGTTTTGGTGATGATGATGTTGATGTTGGCATTGTTATTTGATTGAGAAGGAAGGAAGAGCATGGATTGCCAATTTCTTGAAATTTTAAGTGAAAGGCCCTATAATCTTCTATGGAATGACCTCATGTTCTGTGGTAATCACAGAAAACATTGAATTCATACTAGGAAATGCTTCCATCCTTGATGATTAGACATACGTGGTTAGGAGGTGGTAATGTAATAAGTGACCTGCTGAAGGAGGTCATCTAAGATGGTCACACCCAAATTAATGCCCCTTAAGTGTAGATGTGGATGGTAACGAAGTAGTTTTACAAAATCATGGGTATAAAACCATGGGTCATCCTATGGGACCCATATGAAGTGGTATAAATAATTGTTTAACTACATGTTGTTTATTTATGTTAAAAAGATATCATTTGGAGGCTTTCTAGGTGCTCGCAATAAGATGGAGGACTAAGAGCATAACTCCTGTATGGGTGGCCATTGGTGAAGTGGATAGTTAGAATATGTGATTTGGGTAGATGGTGCACTGTAAGGACCCAATATAGATGTCATGTTGATCATTGGTGGATAGTTTGACTATGTGCGATGGGTGAGGACCTAGTATAGATGCATTTATGTTGGGGATAGTTGGATTGTGTGATAGATGATATGGACTTAATGTAGGGGATCATGGTAGGTAGGATTTGACCTGTGAAGTATAAGGGAATGAGGTCCATGCAAAGGGATTTGATCTAGGAAAAACATATTGAGGGATTTTGAAGACTTAAACAATACCTTGTTTATGAGGCCCTTTTGTGGTTTTAGATGAACTTGATGTGGTTGATGAGGATGCACCAGATGGGCCAGATTTTCCTGAGGATGTTTGTGTTTTAGGTTTTTATGAGTGTGGATTTTGGTGTAATTTTGGAAGGCATAGAGGATGCAGGTGTGGATTTAGTAATGGCATGTGATGAGGATGTGGGAATAGTTTTAGTAATATTCTCAATAGGCGAGATTCAATAGTATGTAGTTTTAGGCTTGTTGGATACTGGTGTTGGTTCTATCAATTTTGATTCAATTGGTAATGAGGTGGATCCATGGATAGACTCTATCTTTGTTATTATATTGATGGTGTGGATAACATTTGTTTATGGTTGATCTGAAGATGAGGGGTGATTTGGAAAAGGTTTCTTAAATATGTCAATATTTTGATTTGGGGGTGCATTTGGATTATCTAAGTGGAGTTCACCCTTGTCGATCAAATCTTGAAGTATGTTACAGAAATGTGCGACACCTTTCGATGTCATGTGTCCATTAACCCTATGGTATTTACAATAGTCATTATCTTGGTACCAAATGGGTTTAGATACTAATGTGTCAATGGGTCGAATAGGTGGGAGAGATATCATATTGGTTGGCTAAGAAATTTGTCAAAAACTACACTATAAGTCTCTCCTATAGGTGTATAACTATGTTGTTTACATGAGAACGCTCGGTAGTGGTATTTTCCTTGGGAGAAGATTTAAATATGAAAATGACATTGGAAGATGTCTTAGAACTTATCAGGGTTGGATGATGACTTAGATGGAAACTCAACTTTTGGTTTCTTAGGACGTAAGCTTAACCTGACCATCTTCTAGAGCTCGTAATTACAATTTACGGGACCATGGTGAAAGCCTCATCAAAAGTTTGAAATGATTGGATTTGTAATGTGGATGAGATATGTTTGGCACATGCATGGCTGAAAAACTTTGATTAATTATGTTTGTGGTAATGAAAATGATAGTTGATTGATTACACCTCTCTAGTGGGTGACAGGAAATCAACAATAGATTCATCTTCAAATTGTTTGATGGCATATAGGTCATTGATAGTGACTTTACAGGCTATGTTTATGGAAAAAATGTTCTAAGAAGAGTTGAGAAATTTATGTCAAAGGATAATAAGGAATGTTGTGGGATGTTATTGTACCAATCCAAGGAGGGACCAACAAGGGACATGGGAAAGGTCTCAACATAAGGTATTGATCATGAGCTATTACAATAGCAGGTGTGACAAAAGGCATGTATATGTTGTTGGGGATCTTCCTGCTATAGAATTTGATAAAATTTGGAAGTTCCTAGTGAGGTAGATATGCTTTATATGAAATTGAAGGTTGAATGGGATCATTGTAAATTTTTTCATAGGATAGAAAATTCTTGGATGAAGAATAAGCAGCTTCAAGAATGGATATGTAGTTTAGAAAGGTTTAGAGAGGATCGGGTTGAGTTTTTTGCTGTGCAAGGATGAGCTAGGTTGGAATAAAGACTGAGATAGGTTGTGAGTATGCTTGATACGGCTGAGGAATGCCTTTTTGGTAGGGAATGTTTTGTTGGGGAACATTCTGTTGGTAAGGAACATTCTACTGGTAAGGGACATTCAGTTGTTGTTATATTGTGAAATGTTTTGTTGAGGTATATATTGATGAGGTATATGGTATTGCGGGATGTTTTGTTGTGGTATATTCTATTGATAAGGAATGTTTTGTTGTAGGATATTTTTATGAGATGGAAAGACATTGTTGGGAAGACTAACAGGTTATGAGGGTTGTATGTACTGGTACTGCAATGGTATTGATGTATAAGTCAGTGGTTGTGAATATGTAAGTGATTTCCGGAAGGATATAATAGAAGCGGACAGAGGATGGTGCTTTTTATGGATTTTTTTGTTGTGGGATATTGCGTTGTGGAATGTTTTGAAGAGGTGTAGATTTTGGCATGGAGATTAGCTGGTTGTGATGGTTGTGGTATGTACTATGAAACATGGTGAGTACTAGTAATGGAACTGGTATTGACTAGAGGTGTAGTTGTAAGGATAGACATGGGGATGTTTTGAATAGGACTAGTAACTGGTTGTGACGATACGACAATAGAGAAGGCCACGAGAACTCGATCAAGGTGTTTATACCCATGAAGAGCTCAGAGGGTAGGCGAGGAGGTTTTGGTATTGCTTAAGGGAGGGGTAGGCAAGGAAGTTGTGATATTGCTTAGGGGAGGTGTAGAACCTATAGAAGGGCTTAGTGCAAGGATGTAGATTGTTAGGGCATATGTGTTTTATGATGAAATCATCTAGGAAGGTCGTAAATAGGGATTGAAGAGACATCAGATGTCTTGGGTTGACTAGTAGAATAATGACCATTTGATGCTTCAAATTTAGTTAATAGGAATATAGAATTTGAAGCTTGAGATTTCAGGTTGAACAACATTTGATGTTTCGAGTTGATTTTGCTGGAGTATATGAGTATAACTGTTCAGGATGAATGGTTCTTCGATTTTGATCGACGAGACATGTAATTGCAGATGATGGATTATAGGTGTGTGGAATGGGTTAGGGTGTAAATGGTGGTTACATTCGAACATTTCTAGCTACTAGGTAAGCGTTGAGAGTAATAGAGGTTTGAATCTAACATTTCTTACAAAGACGAGATCTCCCCTATTATAGAAAGGAGGTTTGGACGCTGTCTGTATTGAGGACGAAGAGAAAAGAGATGTTCATGTTTCTTGTAGTCTAGAGTGTATGAAGGATTTGACCATGATATTGATGTGTGGAATTTAAGAGTGGTTTTCTCATTTCTTGATTATAGTTGGACCCCTAATTCATTCCAAGTTTTTTGGATGTTAGAAAGGGGAGTGGATGTAATTGTTTGATGAAATGGGATTTGTTGTTGCATTGGTGTAGAAAGTGTTGCATGGGAAGTGAGTGTAGACATAAGGTGGAACATGTTGTTGAAATGATATAGGTGGTGGGGGTGGTCATGTTTTCAAAATTTTGATTACGAGTCTTGTTATCTTGCTAAGTACCATGGTAAACAAATCCCACATAAACACCTAAACAATGAAAAATAACTAATCGGGTTGATTTACAAACAACAAGAAAAAGAAAGAAAAACTATTGTTTTATATTTGTCTTGATTAATTACAAAAAAGTGGAATGTGTAAAATGGTCAACAAAGGTCCTAGGAAATTGCAGTATATGGTTGGTTTCAGGAAATGTTTAAGGGTGAAGTCCTCGATATAACCAAAGGTACGTGAAGCCCAAATTTGTACTTCTAGTTAGTACATGCGTGTATATTGGGGCCTACCTCCTCACTTCACGGTCCTGCTGCATGATAAAGGAGTTTGGGTGTTGAGCCAATATATAACGACATACAAGAGATTATACTCAGCCAAAACACTGATTTGGGTTCCCTGTTGGGTGATGAAATCCCAATTAGTTATCACCTTGGTGGGATTTGTTTGAATGTGTTTTTTATGTTTAACTAATTTGGTTGTGTGCGCAGGGAAAGAAATCAGTGAATGCAACAAATTTTCCTTTCCTAATTAGACTATGTGAAACAAGAAGGATGCATTTGGTTTATTTTAAGACCCAAAATGAGATGTTTCTTTTTATGAAGAAAATCAGACAAAAATGCAAAACTGAAAGCAAAAGGAAGGTTCTAGGACTTATCGTGAGATTGCTCCTTTTTTCTATATTTTATCAAATTGTTGAAGCAAGCAATCCAATAATCCAAAAAACAGGATTTTCAAAAAGAGTACCCTGTAAACAAGTTAAGAAAAATAGATAGCAGAAAGAAAGAAGTGGAAGGAAAACTATGAGGCTATATATAAGAAAAATACATAAACAAAACAAAGGTGATTTTCCTAATCACATACAATTAGTCTAATCACAGACACTTATCAAAAAGGGAATTAGGGAAAAAAAGAAAAAAATACTTAAATGAAGTAAAGGAACAAGGGACATGCTCCCACTAGGCGTGCCAAAATTTTGATGACAATTCTACCTTTACAGTTGGATTGATAATATAATGAGGTAACACTAGATCAACCCTAAATATGACAGGGTTTCCAAGATACATGCGGATGATGCTAATGGATGTTGATTGTTATGCCCTGTGAAGAATGGATCAAGCTCATTTCCTGTGAATAAATCTATAAACACATACACTACATAAGATGATATTAGTAATATTTATAGGCGGGTGCCTGACAAAGGCCAATTCTCAGAAGCTAAATGAATTCCTTGTATGGATGTCAACCCACTTTTTTTAACACTTAAGTTAATTTATTAAAATGAGATATAGGATATGATATATGAAAACACGTGATCAAATTTCTACGATTTATTTATTTTATTACATATATTCAGTTGATAATGACAATATGGAAAGAAATATATCTAGGGATAAAAGTCAGAATCTAGATTAGTGTCCAGGTTCTCAAATAAATTTTAACCCACAGAGAAGGCTAGGTCATCCTTCTCAGAGAATTACAGATCAGGTTCCTTAATGTATTCATCTATAAAGAAGTATTAATACTCCTCTTCAGTGTCATAGTGACATGAAAAATATGAGTCAGATTCTTCAAATCTGAATTCACTTCACAATTCCGATTCGGGTTCAGTATCAAAACCTTTAGGGATGTCAGATCCCACCTCGTATTAATACTCAAACCAAGCTAGGTTGGATTAGATGAGATAAACTTCATAGCAATCCTCCCAAAACTCATCAATAGCCTCACGGATATTCTAAGTGGATTCAAATATGGTATCTAATCTCTCGATAGGAGCTGCGTGGATAACACACAACTCTAGGTGATAAAGGAGCTCATACTGTTCCAAATGAAGAGGATATTGAATGATCGGTAGAGAGTTGATGTTTGTGATTAGGTGATTAGGTCTACCTATGGCCATCTAACAAAAGCCGTGCTTGACAGAAGATAAGTAACACAAGGGGAAAAAGTAAATGATAAGAACTTTTGAATAAAATTTGGCTGATGAAGAAATAGAATTCATAGGAAACACAGACAATTCTAGGAAATGCAGAAGATTTCAAGAATCACAGGTGATACTATAAGATTTTGATAGATTGCTAGAACGAGATATTTAATTAACTAATATGATGTTAAAATATTTTGAATGCAAAAGGGAAGTAAGAAATGATTAGATAAGTTTTTTTAAGACAAAAAATGGAGTTAAAAGATGATACGATAGGAGATGATAGGTTGATACGAATCATGGTAGGACAATGAATCAGCTTCATGACAGCTCTAAGATGCTTGATGATCATGGATGTGTTATGGATAGATGTAAAATGACACTGATACCCTTGAATGAAACTTGATGATGCTTGAAAATTCTCCTGAATTTTCATGGATGGTAGCGAAGAGAAGCAGGGAAAGTGGTATATATAGGTTGCTGGTGACTGAGGAAATCATCAACGTTTTCAGTTAGTTCAAGTTTGGAATAAACTTTTTAATTATAAATTTGGTGTCGTGGGTGTTCAAGGATAAGTGTGGAATCATGTTGAGATGTCGAGTGGGATGGGGTTAGACAAGGACAGAAGTGGTTAGGATACATTTAAAAGGTTTTCTAGGTAACCTGGACTCAAGTAGGGAGTTATGATGACTTTCTCATGGTTAGGTGTAGGGGTGAAGTGGAATATGTGATTTAAATAATTCATTCATTCATTATTGATGGTAGGCATGTGACTAAGGAAATGTGAGGTGAGTGATTAATTAATTAATTTATAGGGTGTAGGGGTAATGACCTAGGTTTATGGATGTCGTTTAAATGGTGCGATGATGGGTTTAATTAAATTAAATTAATGAATGACTTAGGTCATGAAATGATGTAAAGACGTGGAAGGGTATATTTATTTGATTATTTGTGTGGGGGACAAGGTGTGCAGATTTTCTTTTCTACCCTGAACCCTAAAATTAACCTTTTTGTAGAAAATTTAGGAAAAATAGCAAGTTGACGACCCTTAAAAATTTTCCAAAACCAAATTTTAAAATACAGAATATTCATGAATTAACCAAGATTTTATGCTAAAATTTTCATTGGTAGGGATAGATAGAAGGAGGCCATTTTCTCATCAGGTGATTAGGATGTGTAATTATTATCCAAATGTTCATATGCTAAGAGGCCACCAGATATAAACTTGTAGAGGTTTTTGTGCTCCTATGTTCTTTATGGCCAAAAGTTGGGCCTACCATGTGTTTTCAGGGATAGTGGGAGATTAGACATAAGGATGGTCTATTAGAGGTCATACTTTCTGATGTTGATGTTAAGGATTTTCAACTTGGATTCCCATGTGGAAAAGGGGATGTGGAGATGGATGCACTAAATACATTAGGTCAAAGCATATCAGGATGGATACGAGAGGCGATGACCTCTAATTCAAGTTTAATAACAAGTTATATAATAGGGAAGTCATAAGATGTGTTATAATGGTCTGTGAATGCTTCACAAGGGGATAAGGGTTACATGACACCCATAATCATGAGATCCTGACCTTGATAATGTAATTTGATACATTTGAGGGATGTGGAGGGAACGACCTACATCATATGAATCCATGAGTGGTTAAGGAGGAGGTTATAAGGAATCCTCAAATCAATGACATATAATCTAATTTCATGTTTGACAGGACCAACTTCTATAGGTAAAGTAATGGCTCCTATTGAATTTCTCTCCACATTATCATAATCCTTAATGGTTATTACATTAGGCTCAAGCTATGTATTAGTATGCCTAGTTTTTTTATCAATATTCAAAGTGAAAATGTTCAAATGAGATCCATTGTCCACAGACACTCGTTTGAATTTATTTACAGGTAGTGATCACTTCAATATACAAGGGTAACTTTTGTGTGTAGTTATCTATTATAATATAATTTTGGATAAAATTGATTTGTTTAGATGGTTTGATTTGCACAACCAAGGGTTGGAAGCAAGAAGGGTCAATCTCTGTCAGAACTCTTGAATCTTGAAGGGTCTTATAGAGGATGCATATGTGAAAAGTAGATATTTTGAGAAGATCTAAGATATAAATCTTAGTGGTTTTTTTTCTCAAGCTGCTCTAAGAGATCGTAGTGACCATCCAAAAAGAGCAGATAGAGGGGTTCATAGGAAAACAATGTGATTGCGTCAAATTGTAATGGAACACTCCTAGGACTTGATTTTGATAGTGGTGATATGGTTGGCGATGGGGTGGATATATCTAATTAGAGATTCGAATGAATGTGATGTCTTAGTAACAACATGGTTAATAAATTAACCTTGTGAGGATTGACCTTGATCTAAATTCAGATTTACTTGTTTCTTATGCTTAGGAAAATATTCCTTGTATATACCCAACTTATTATTTGACAATTTATTGGTTCTTTCACATCAATTTATATATCTCTTTGATCTAATAGATCTTGAATATAGTTTTTTAGTTTAATGCATCTATCCATCCCATGACCTTTTACAAGATATTCATAATATTCATGGTATTTTTACCATGACAATTTATGCACATCATCTTAAACATATTGTATTAGGGAATGTGACCATATTGGACAAATCAAGTTGTAGAAGGATCAATGATAGTAACTCACTAAGTAGAGTATAGTCCCTGCGTTTATTTTCTGGTATAGGTAGTCCTCATCCAAGTTTTAAATTTGGGTTATGTTGGACTACTTAGATGTGTTTGGAATCTATAATTTCATTACCTACAAAAATTTTGTTTTTGCTGATTTTTTTTTAATTTTTCAATAGGTTTAGGGTCGTAGTCTTGTTGGAAAGGTTTTAAGACTCCTTTAGCTAATAAGAACTTTTCAATTTAACTAAATTTATCTATGACGTTTTAAAAAGTATCTATACAATGCATTTACAAAAGGAAGGAAATTTTAGGATGCAAATCAAGTATGAACATGCCTACGAGTTTCTTCTCTAGAATGGAATAGGGGAAGTAACTAGCTAATGCTCACCATTGTTTTAAGAAAGTGAAAATTTTTTCATTATCGTGTTATTTAATATTACATATCTCTAGCATTGTAATTCCACTTTCCATATTACATGAGAAATGGTGAACAAATGTTCTAGATAAGTCTGTGAAAGTAGAGTTTGACCCTTTTGGTAGATAGAGAAACCATTCAAGCATCTATTCTCCAAGACTTTTTAGTAATAATTGAATGAGATAATTATCATTTTATGTGACTTCTTGACATGTCGTGAAGATTTTCTTTACATGGTCTTGAGGGTCTCCTTTTCTACGATATTTGTCAAAATATTTACAATCAAAACTAGGTGGAAAGGGGGGTACGTAACATTTCTCGATCAAAGGGTTAGGGACATAGTTCTTTAAACCAATATTTCTTGGTGTGTCCACTATTATTTTACTGCAAATTAGTAAGTGCACCTTTCATGGATTTCCATTCTTGGTAAAATAATTTACCTCGTGATGACATTGAAGGTATGTATGTACAACTCAATTAAGAGGATTTTCCTCTATGGTTCTTCGTATAATGTGTTTCATATGTCACTTTAGGTTTCACAGTACAAGTGACCTTAGGTTTTTCCATGTGGATGTGGGAAGCTAAGCTTGATAATTAGTTACTAAGAGCTTGTAATTATTACTAAACCATCACATAGTCATTGTGTGGCATAGGGAGGGATTAATCACCCTACATTCTGATTTCATTGTTTAGCTTGACAAAAGGTATGCAATTTCTTATTTTAGTCTTGTCAGAAGGTATGTTTGCAATGGATAATTCATTATGACCTTCAGGATTTTTCAATGTAGAAGTGACGTGTGTTAGGGGTCTACAATGTATTCAATTTTTTTGAAAGGTGTAGGATCTATTCACTCCTCCCCTCTAATCATATTGGTTAAAACTGATGGATCAAAATTAGAGGGGATTTTATCACCCAATTCGAACAAGTGGAGGACTTGATCCTTCTTTTGATAGATAATTTTATCGACATGGGTCCGATAGTGTTCAAATATTTCATATTGTCATTCTTCTTTTCCCACACTATGATAAATAAAATCAATCTCATCATCATAGGAATGTTCTAAGGGATCCTAAGGAAAGGATTAGGTTCATGTTATTTATATCCTAACTGAGTTATAAGTGCCATGGTGACTTATGAATCTTGAGTGATTTTTTGTTTAAACATGTTTATTTTTATGGACCTTCTAGGTTGATTTGGGTAGTGTAATGACTACAAAATGAATGTTTTGCACATATTTGGATGTTTTTTTGAGATTATAATGGGAATCCAAAAAAATGGACAATGTAATGATTGTAAAATGAGGATTTTCTAAGTTTAACATGTTTAATGAGTGGTTTCAAGGAAATCTAGTTAAATTTTGACAACGTAACGGTTATAAATGGTCACTTTTCCTGGTTTTTTATTTGTAATTGTGCTAAGGAAAAGATAGGAAAATTTTGGCAATGTAATAACTGTAAATGGTTTTTTTTCCTAGTTTTGGATTTGTAATTTTGTTAACGAAAGATAGGAAAAAATCAAAAACATAACAATGTAATTTTAACAATCAACTAGTTTTTGAAAACATGTTTAAGTGTGAAGAAAAAAAATGGTGGAAAAATTTCTGAAGAGCTTCAATTTTTTTACTTTTGATAAATGAGGTAAAAATTTGGATGAAGTATATGGTTTTGAGGTGAAAAACACACAGTTTAACTCAGACATAGTTTCAACTTGTTTTATCACAAAAACAAGGTTTTAATTTGGAATGAGTTTCACCTTGTGAGGTTTTATGAAAATAAACAAGTTTAAAGTTGGGTAGAGTAACATGTTTTGGTATTTTGTTTACAAACTTGGTTTTGGGGAAGAAGTCAAGAAAATAACAACCTTTCCCTAATTTTTGGCCATCTAGATGGATAATACAAGTTGTTAGGGGCATCCTCAATATACCTTTCATTACGTGAGTTACAATTCTATGAAATTAGGAAATGTTGTCTAGCGGTGTGGTTTGAAGGGTCAAATCCACCTCCACTTTAGTCTAGCCATTTCGATGGAGCTTGGCCATAAATGACAATTGTTTCATATAAGATCCAGTCTAGGGCCTTGGTATTAGAGGAAAATTAACC
This sequence comes from Taxus chinensis, assembly GCA_019776745.2. Lineage (NCBI taxonomy): Eukaryota > Viridiplantae > Streptophyta > Pinopsida > Cupressales > Taxaceae > Taxus > Taxus chinensis. The sequence continues at coordinate 729,806,231 of CM034146.1, forward strand.
CCTCACATTATAGGAGCCATGCAAAATTGAACCCCTATTTTGCAAAAAATGGCTTACCTTCCCACGAATTTGTATAGCCAATTAACACATGGGCTTTGTCTAAATGATTAAGTAATGATGTCCTAACCACAAAATGTAACAAAATAAAATGTTCCTAACTATTTTTTATTTTTAATATCACCTTTTGGCACGTGGAAAGAACATCCATAATTGAGGAAAGGTAAAAACAAGAATCCAAAATATATTGAAGGGAAACTAACACCCTTGTAAAATGTTTAAAGAAAAGGTTAATCCAATAAATAACATATTTGAAAGAAGCCTAAATGATTAAGGCAACAATGAATCCAATATTTTTAACCTTTGATAAGTAGCCTAAGTGTTTAGAAAGATATTTAATCCCATATATTATACCAACATGAAGTAATGTGTGATTTCTTAAGCAAAAATTAAAAAAACATGTGAAGTAAAACAACGTAAAATAGTGTGAACACAGCTTGGGTTTTTGTTTAATTTGTTTGTTTTAATTTCACAATAGTCTTTGACAAGCATATATGACAACCTATGCAATAAAATTAGTAGTTTTACAACATAAATTTTCTCCAAAGGAAATGCAAGCAACGAAAAAAGTAAGACAAAGTGAAAAAATAAGTTCTCTGTCACGATGTCAGTGATAAAAATAGCAAGGAAGATGTTTACTAGATCACATATGCTAAACAACAAGGCCATTATAATTCATCACAAGGCCACTAAAATTTTAACGAGGCTACAAATATGTAGGATGAATCTGCCAAAAGCAAGGCCACCATCCTATAGAGAAAGGAAATTAAAATTATCATGAGGTCGCTAATGGACAAGGAGAAACCATTGAACATAACGACGATTTTGTTTTTTAGTAAACTTACATTTATTTTTCACTCCCTAATACCGTTTTGATGGAATTTTTCTCTTTCCATTAAACTATAATTTGTTTTTCATATCAACAAACATTTATTAAAATTACCTTAAATCCAAAAACACATAATAATTACTAATAATTTTCACTAAAGGTGTGTATAAAATCATGTAAGTATAAGAGTTTGAAAAAACATAAGTGAAATACCTCTAATAATGCTGAAAATTAGTAATAAAACTAAAGAAAAGGATAGAAAAATATTTTATAGGGAAATGATAGGTTCTTTTTCATAGAGTGAGGTCACCACAAGATATATCAAAATCGGTGTTACGGGTCGAGATCACCACATAAAAGAATGATACTACTAATAGACGCAAAGTTTCTAGTCTAGATTATAAAACCACTGTAACATGAAAAAAAACTGCCAAATAGGTCACAAACAAAGTAAGAAATACACAGGTAGAAATGAGCTTGTTGGATGAAAAGGCGAGGCCACTAAAAATTTCAAAACTCAAAAAATGAGGTTTAAATGTCAAAATCAAGGATTTTTCTCAGAAAGATCAAATTTTGGCAGTACTTCACCTCTTTACCACCTACAAAGGACACTCAACACTACCAAAATACAAAAAAATATTAACAAGAACATGAAAATTTACAACAAATTCAAAGAGATTGAAGGTAAAATTCATGTAAAACAAAATAAGACATGTGTATGAAACAAAGGGGAGTCTGACCAGGCATGTCATATGTATGCATGCTAAGTAATTTTGAAGAAATTAAATAATGGATTTAATACCAAGTAAATTCTAACCTATTTCCTTAAACAAATACATAGAGATAAAGCATGTGAAAAGAAGCTAAATAAATTTCACAAATATTAAAATCAATAATGAAAACCTCCCTTTGTCATGTGAACATGCTTTTGATATGTGTGTATTCCTTACAAGACAAATGCAAGCCATGAACGATCAAGGATCTTGATAAAGGAAGAGATCTCCTCAAATTGGCACAAAAGTCATGTTTGAATATTTTCTTACTACTTTAGAAAATATGGAGATTTCTCAAGTTGGAAATCCTTCCAATATGATAAATTCTCTTATGAGAAGTGAGTATGAATGTCTTACAAGGACATGGTGTAGTTTTGGGAAGGAGGTATTAGGATGTTTATATAGCTTTCCATTTTTAGAAAGCACAACTTCTAGTGAATGTGGGATAATGGATATGTAGAATTAAGAGTGGATAATCATGATTAGAAGGAACTAATTAAATATTAATGACCCATGGGAGTTAGAGGAGCTTTAATTAATCCAATGGGATAAATTAATAGGGCATGATTATCTTGTAGAAGATATTTAAAGGATATGTAGAGGGAAATTAGTGGAATTTAGAGGGTTTTAAGGTGGGATTTAATTAATAAAATGGTTTATTAATAAAATAAAATATGGTGAATATCCCCCTCTTATACACGCCCTGTACGTGCCCTGTACGCACCCTCGGCCCTCGGCCCCCAGCCCTCTCTCTGCCCGCGCCTCCAGCCCTGTGCACCCAGCCCTCTACCCGCGCCTCTCTGCGACCTCCCAGGATGGTTAAACGAAGGCACGGTAGCCAGCCCTCTACCCGCACCTCTCTGCGACCTCCCTGGATGGTTACACGAAGGCACGACGGCCATGGCGGTCTGAAAAATAGCGGGGATGATGGCAGGCGTGCTCAGGAACCATTGCAAACTGAAGCAGATCATGTCCTTTCGTGGATTGATCAGGCCTTCTGTGATGCTAAGACGGCTCCCAACCCTGCTGGTTCCTCTCATGGGGACGGATCTCATCTGACGCCTTTACCGAAGACCCATTCTTCCTGTGCTGATCACTCTGCTGCTAAGGACATGGTGTAGTTTTGGGAAGGAGGTATTAGGATGTTTATATAGCTTTCCATTTTTAGATGAAGTCCTTGATTCAGAACATTTCTACCTAGAGCATGCCCTGATCGGGAGATTCATCGGGATCTGGCCAAACCTAGCCACCCTTCATGACTAGATTACAAAGCACTGGATCCCGATTCTATCTAGTAAGTTAGATCTTTATCCATGTGCGAAAGGTACATTTATTGTTGTTTTTTCCTCAATTAGGGATAAGGAATTCATAGCTAAAAAAAACTGGGATTTGCAATCCCACTACTTGGTTTTGAAACCTTGGTTCCCATCTTTTAACCCAATCACTAAATCCTTTGCCTACAAACCAGTCTGGATTAGACTGCCCCATTTATCACTCCAATTCTGGGACTGTACTTGTCTAACCGCTATTGGAAATACTTTGGGTCATACTCTTTTCATTGACCCCCAAACCACTGATTTCATACACACAACCTTTGCTAGAATCCTTGTTGAGATTGACACATCCAAAAATCTCCCTACTAATATAGAGCTTATAGTCTGAAACAGAACTTGGACACAATCATTAGATTATGAAGGCTTTCCCTTTAGGTGCAGAAAGTGTTTTGCTACTGGACACACTGCTGATGTTTGCTGAATGGAAAAGAGAAAAAATGGAAAAAAAGAACTGGTGGAAAAATGCCCTCCCTGAACACCTGATTTTCGAAGCCAAAGAGGAGTCAAATACAGATACTGAAGATGATTTTGTCTTGGAAACCCCTCTTTCAAAAATTCCAGTTGTTGAATGCGCCAACGAATCTCATTCCGTTGGTGACAAAAAGGAAGATACAAAAGAAGAAAATGAATCCGTTGTCCCAGTTAGATCTAGGGAGGATAAGGAAAATACGCCTCCTCTATTCAATCCTCTAATTGTGGAGGCTTCTACAGGCTGGATAACGGTGCGTAAAAATAAAAAACTATTCTCCAATAATACCGCTTCTCCGCCTTGTTAGTTTCCCAATGCTACTCGGCTGCTCAACAATGCTTCACTTTCTTTTTCGAGAAGCAGTTGTTTGATCGCTGTAAATCGGTTGTTTTTATGTTGATTTGTTGTTAGTCTTGGGTTTTATTCTGTGTAGGTTTTTTCCTGCTTCTGTTCTTGTTCTTGTTTGTTGGGATTTATTCGTTCACATCTAGCTTTTTGAGCCTTCTTGTATAAGGGTATAGTCCCTTTCAAAAAACTAATTACCCTTAATAAAAAAAATAGACAATCATGAAAAGGTTTGAGCATCATGGAGTTAATTTTTGTCACAAAAGTGAATTATGAAGTCCTAGAGGAGTAAGGAAGTGATCCCCATATCTTGACTCCTACCTTGTGACCATAAAATATCATCATGTTCCCATCACAATTCAGATCTCGTAACAGTGTCAATGAACACTTATTCGATGCCCTGGAATGTTTTCATATCTTATAGAAGAAGGAGATTGTGACCACAGTGCTTCAAGTTAGCGAGCTCTTCATCAATAGGATATTTTAAAAGTCTCTGTATTTCCACCTAATGATCTCTTCTTCTCTCTCCTCCCTCACTCTTTCTCTAACAGTTAGCTATTCTTATCATTTAGGTTTTTCACTCTTTTGTCTTATTCACGGGAAGAAGAAACTTAATGTAATTACAGTATGTAAAATTTCACTTTTCAAAAATTAGGCACTAAAGTGATGAACTTGATATCTCATTACTTAAGAGAATGTGATAAAGTCACAGATGGTGGTGAGATAGAAAATTTATATGGGTGAGGAAGGTGAAGAGTCAATCTTGAATGGCTATACTCTTGGAATGGTTACCCTCCATTCTAAAGGGTTAAAAATTATTGATTGATGTATGTTGTTGAGATTTGTATCACTGGTCACACACAAGAAATAAGAGTTACATTTCCATGCTATGTCTTTTTCATGATGAGTCAGGGCTATCCTCTCTACTCTCCAAATTTGCAAGCTATGGTGATTTGGTATACACCAAGAATTTGGAAGCTTTATGTCCATTGATTAATAGTAATCTATAGAACATTTGTGTCTCTAGTTTGTCTAGTCTCAATTGATTATCTTTACAAGGTGTTATGTTCTTCTAATTGAATGTGGACCCACTATTTGGTTATTGTTGGCAAGAATCATAATAGTTCCTAGTGACTACAATAACCCTCTATCCTCCCTATTTAGTCTTATACTCCCAATTACCTCTGGTCCTAATCAAATTACCTACCCTTGTACATTGTACAAGCATTTTTCCATAGACCTCTTATCTACCCATATATCATGTGTAGATCAACTAAGGGCCTAACAGCCACCCCATCCTTATTTTTAATCTAATGTTGGAAACAAAAGCACTGAGAGGGTACAGGTGAATAAATGATTATTCAAATGATTTGAAGCAAAAAATGCAAACACTCATAAAAGCCATTCAATCTTGAGAGAGGGATCAATGACTTTACTTATGTTATGAAACCTAAGGGTGATACATTCAAACATAAGAAAATAAACAAGTCACAAAGTCACACATGAAAAACCCCCAATGAATTTAATGTGTAGAAACCCTTAAAGGGAGAAAACACGCCACTAAAATAAATGCACTAATGTGGACAATTGTCCCATAATAGAATTAGGTAAGGATTTCAATTTTTTGATACACCCACTCAACTTGAAGGACCAACTTCAACAATTTAGATCGCCATCGCACCTACTTGACAAATTTTGCGTAAACACATAACTTACATGGAAGCACCAAATCCCTATTTTTCTAAGCACCAACGTAGTATTTAGAAGGTTTTGATCACATTCATCTGACCTATGTTACTCAAACAGTGAAACGAACTTTTTGTGATATCATCTTATAAGCTCATCTAGCGTTGTATCCTATTTCTTCATTCACCTTGATTCACCTAGGTTTCTCATCTACTTCATACTGCTGCAAATGATTCTTCAACAGATTCTAGATCACATTGTCCCTCATTAAGACAATGAGTATGAACTCAGAATTCCTCCTCTCACACTTCATGTATTCATCATCAATGCATACTATGTGACTCTAATACAGATATTGAAGACATGTAATTTGTACATACACATTTCACCTCCTCTCACACACACATGGATGAACCTATTTTACACCAATCTTTCTTAACATCTCATTTTTTTACAATATATTCATTAAGAAGTAATCCATTTTTCATATGCATTACTTAGTTATTATTAGATAAATGAGAATAAAACTCTCTTACACCTCTTACACTTCCTCTTCCAAGAAGAGAAAGGGACCTCAAAATAGTAAGAAGAAGATAAAGAAGGATAAGTATGCGCCAAGAGGTACATGAGCACTTAGGCACTGTAATGTCCTCAGTTGGGTGCTAGTTTCAGGAGTGCCAGTCAAAAGGTACTAACCTTTCTTGACCTTTCAAGCCACCTCTAAGAACTATGTGGATGTGTAAAGAATCCAAAAGGAACTTACTGCACCTGTGACATATCTTATGATATTCCAGTAAGGTGTAAGAGATAAAGCAACCAAAAGGCCAAAAGTAGTTGTCAACCACTAGTTTTATTGCTTAGGAATGTATGTATACCTTGGTATGCTTCTAGGACCTAGGAATATACCTAAGTAGCATAGATGTTATGATGATGTTACACCCACAGTTACTAGGGTAGTTTACATTCCTTATATATCCTTGAAAACTTCTTCAACTAACCATATCTAAGACAAGAGGGGCATTAGCCCCATGATCAACTTTACTAGGTGTAAGAACTTCAATAATTTGCACTATTCTTCAAATTGGATTTCACCAACATACACCTATAGGCTTCAAATCATCCAATTGATTACATCTTCTGAGACTATTTAACAATGTCCATGATATCATCAAGACTACTTGGTGACATATCTACGTCAGGGCTTACAAGACTTACATTTGGACTCTTCTTATCAGCTTGAAGTTCTCAGTCATGGTGTAGACACAAAATCACGCACTTGGGTACATTTCTAGGTCCTAACAAGTATACTTAGCATTTACCTGATTCCTAAGTGAAAGGAAACTAGTAATTGACATAGCTATCTTTGGCCTCTTTTCTATGTGTCTTTTATGTTCTCTTTGGTATCTCACACACCCTACATAACCCAAACATGAACTTTACTTGTTTATATGTTTATGGCTTCAGACACCAACACCTAGCCCAATTAGGACGCCAACACATCAAGCGCTCTCGTCCCCTCTGGGCTGCCCCTGACCCTCTTTCTATCTCACTCGCTTCTTTTGGGTTTCTTTTATCTTTTGGGCATATTAATTCTACTTATGGGTCAGATTTCCAGATTGTCAATTACAAAATTCAAACAAGGGAATCATATAAATACATAGCTATGTGATCAAAATAAAGGACCAAGAACTTTAAACATACTATTATTATCACCTAAGCTTACATCCAAAGGCTTCCAGGAGCACTCAAAGGCATCCATCTAGCATCCATCCATGGGACAAGGGACTAAATTTTCTACATACACTGCTATAGGAAGGGTAAGTTCATTCTATTCCATACTACACATCTATTCATCTTTGAGCAAATCTAGCTAGCACTCGCTATCTAGTGCATCTTGCACAAGGGAATCCTATTGCACAATTTCTTACACACACTGTACAAGAACTACATGGAGTCTGAGTTGTAGTGTAGTGCTCGGTCATAATTTCACTCTTTTGGGTAATCGTCCGAGGTCAGTCCGAATCCCCATATTGCATCTTTCATTTTTGGGATTTGATGCATTTTTGTGGGTTTTTGCAAGTCAACATCACTTTGTAGGTTGCAGGTGACACTCGGTGATCAAGGTGCAACATATAGGTGACCAACAACACTTGTGTGACATAAGAAAAACTAGGTTATAATATCTTGCACAGTCACAGGAAACTAATATAGGTCTCTGGTGCTTAGGCACCCACATCTTATTATAGGTGCCTTGGTACGGCCTCAACCGATAGTTATAGAATTTATTGAGCATGGTTGTGACATTCTATCCTTCCTTCTCATCAGTTTTTCTAGTCCAGATCACCTTTAGGGAAGTATAAATCACCTGAGTCACTCTTTCCCTTTTTTGCATTTAAGGTTCCTATTTATCTATCTTATTACTTGTGTCAAATTATATCCTACAGTTGTACTTCATTATTTCTATTAAATACTCTACAATATCTAGGGTTTATCATAATAAAATCTATATTTTGTTAAATCACATGAAAACTCAAAAACCAGTCATAAGAATTCTTGACCAACATTAATGTATGGTATTTCAAATCTTTTTTTGCTTAGAGGATGTTATATGTGACATCTAGACCACCTTTAAAGACATGAGGAAGTACCACTACCTCCATTCACACCATGAATCACTTATTAGGAATATATCCTTATGGATTTGCAAGCACAAAAAAAATAGTATTCACAATTGATTTAGTTCATGTTATCTCTCAGAAGTACATCCTGGTTGAGGGATAATAGTAGGGGTTCTAAGCTTGCTTTATCCCCTCACTTCTGTAGATACAATGGAAACACCTTGATTTTGTAGGTATACCTATTGTTGAGGTGAGTCTCCGATATCAAGGCCAATTCTTTATTAATGTATCCTAAACTATTTTTTTTGGGTTTTTAGAGTTTTAAGGGTAAAAAAGATTGTTGTAAATGAAATTGAAATGGGGGTGATATACCAAAAATGATTGAGGTCTTTAAATGAGTACATGCACAATAAAACTGAAAGCAAATTGCAGATGCATGAACCAATAGTTTTTAGTAGAATCCTAAGGAAAAACACTTATGTATTGAGGGATAAATCACAACAATACAACAAGTTAAACATGCACATTGAAACTATGTAGAAAATACCAGATTTGTAGCAAGGTAAGATAATTAAATCAGGGAATTATCATTCATAAGAGATAATAGAAAGATACACACCACTGTATATAATTGGAAAGGCAATAAATGGTTCTCAATCAAGGGAAAAACTGGCAAAAATATGCTTTAGCACTCCTACATCCAAAAATTCCTCCTTTGTGCCTTGCCAATGCACACTATATATAGAAAAATAATTCACCCAACCCCTCCTAAAAATAGGTTGCACTATGTACTCGCCCATGCATGTTAATTTTATCCTTTATCATGAATAAATTAATTAATAAAAATAACCATGAAATTTACAATGAGGCATTAATGGCCTTAGTTACTAAATTACACTTTAGTCAAAGTGCAGTTGACTTCTCTATTTTTAATACAATAAATAAAATTGGGCGAATAATTTCAGCAAACAATACCTCTTGTTTGGTATGCAATTTTCCTCCAATGTGCATGCAACTTGGTCCTCTTGTTGTTGATTAAATAATCATACTTAATCATGATGTGACACTTGCATATTCATCCACTTGCAATGATATTTCTATCTTCTTCTCAATTTTGTCTTCTTGTGAAGGCATGCAAAATATAATCCTCTGCAAGAAAATAATACCTTTGATCTTTAACACTTAGAAAAAATTATTCACTCCACTATGGGGAGCCCCTGTGCACATGTGTAGAAATAATAATACCCTCTTTTGTGAAAAATAAGGTAATAAGACTCAATTATTTGATCATGCATAAGATTTGATGTTGACCCTTTGTGCATTCATTATTTATCTTCTTGTGGAAAATACATATTTGACAAAAAGGAGTTTTTACAAAAAATTAAGGTAATCATTACCCTACTATGGTATATTCCTCCATCATGATGTGGTATTTGAACTAGGAATACATGGTTTGAAAATTTTTTCATGAGGTATACATGATCCTTTGAATTAACAATGACCACTCCTTGATTATGGAATGGTACTATAGCCTAAGGTTTTGGTCTTGGCATATATCATTGTTTAGACCTTTAAACAAGGTCAATGCAAACAATAATTCTCGGCCACCTTTGATTTTTCAATGAAGGATATAGTCAAACCAAAAGTAATAAGTAGGCATAAAATTTTATCCCCCCTCTTATGATGAATAGACCCTTCGGAAGGTCAGTGGAAATTTGGCTAACCATGGTATTGTTTAGGGCTTCTGCATTATTGACACATTGCATTCTCTTTAACCATTTTGTATTGGGAGTTTGTATGATGAACCATATATTTTTGTACCACTTAATCTGTGGTTGTTGGATCTTAACCCTGAGTTTGATGTTGGTTTGAGATGTGGTTGGTAAAACACCAAACCCTAATCATTCCATTACTCAGCTTGAGATCTTTCGAGCTAGCGAAGCTTTGCAGAAATTTTTCATGGTGGCCATTTATGAGGTTCTTGAGTTATATAATGTTTGAGCCCTAGTATGGCCCTCAATTATGATGCCTTGGAGCTTATTGGAGGTTAAATATAAATTTTCATTTGTTATACCTTGGAACCTAAGCTTGATGTGTTTCTTGTAGGGTTTGTAGAACTATGAGGTCCTCTCCTATTGCTCATTTACAAAAATGGAGCCAATTCTTCATGGGTAAGCCTCTATTTTATTAGCTTTGGATGATTCTTACACGAAAAGGGTTTTATCCCCCGGATTTATCTTATTTTTCCATGGTGTTTCATGTAAAAATGACTCTGTGAGCTTGGGTCTGGTGAGTTTGATGAGGGTTCATTCAGTTGATTTCTCAAAAATGGCCAATGCTCTATCTTGTGGTGCTCCATTTGAAATCTGCCTTGTCTTTTTTACACGGCTAGGTTGATTTGACATTTGAATCTGAGCTCTAGTTTTCTGGTGATTTGTGACTCAAACTCTGCATTACACAATCTTCGTGGTTTTATTTATTTAAGTTGCCATTCCTGAGGATTAAGAGCTCTGTTTTGTTTGCATTGTTTGGTATATTTGAAATCTTGCTCAGGGTTTCCACTCCTTTTCTATATTAGTACAAATGGCCATTTTAGCTCTGTATTCACTATAGAATGAGCTCTTTATGACTTGAGAGTTTTCAATGATTTGCATTGTGTCTGTTCTGGTTTCCATTTTCCTATTTTATCCTGATTTTCCATTGGTATTTACTTGAAAATGGAAAAAATTATTTCCCACTTTTCCTAAAACTTAACATTTGGTGTTTTGTTTGAAGTGGGTATTCGCATCCTACCTAATACGACTTGCATCTTTCATTCTGGGATGTTTTCATTTTCATGGATTCTATGTTTTTCTTCCTTGAATGAAAGTTTTGTAGAAAACATAATGAGTTTGAACTGAGCCTCACCTACATTATTTTTTTATACCATTTCTTTTTATCTTCTGGGTTTGTTCATTAAAGTTTGACTTTTTTTATCATCAACTAAAAGAGTTTCTCGATTTTATACATCTTATGTTATGTAAAACTATGAATCTAATATTTTTTTGAGATTTGAAGCTATACTGTAATGGATTTTCCCTAATCAAGTTATGATTTCCTTTTGTAATGCACTATTCCCTTATATTCTGAAGCTTTGATTACTTCTGATGCTTATTCACTTCATGAAGCCAATAACCTTAGTCTTGTATCCCTTTTCCTAGAATTATGAAGTAATGTTGCTCAAACTAGTATCTGAAGTAATTTTATCTTGTACTTCATAATCTATGCTTAATGATATTATGATTTGAAAGTTGATTTCTATGATCTTTTGAACTTTTGTAGCATGATATAATTGTACTTAGTTAATTTCTGAACCCATCTCCTTTTCTTGCAATAATGAGATGAAATATTTGTGTATTATTTCTTCTGATAAAGGAATGAAGTCTACTTCAATTAAAATATTGCCTTAAGTACATCTCTAACTTCCTCTATATTTGTATTGTTTCATTTTCAACTTTTCTAGAGCGCTTATTTTTTCCATCAAGGTCTATGTAATTAAAGTATAATTTATTATAACTTGATGGAAACTATATTGATTCTTCAGTCTTGTAGCTTAACTCTCCTGATATGATGTGCCTTCATTATTAACTGAAACTCTGTCTATCCTTTTCAAGCTGATCTATGCTTAGATATTACTATTCAGCTGAATGCTTGGAACAAAAATTTTGTTGGGGAAATAGTTATTTGATTTAGTGAATATTGTTTGGCCTTCTAACTTTCACCTTTTGTTCTAAGTTTAGTAATGCTTCTAAAGTTTTATGATCTTATTGATCTATTTCATTGAGATGAATACTTTAACTCAAACAAGTTGTTGTTGAAACATGATTGTGCCTTTGATTTTCTAAAACTGCATAAGTACTTGAGTTGGAAGTTTGAAACATATTCTTTCATTTATATTATTTTACTGTTGAAAGGTCAATACTTCTTTTTCTGTTACTTGAAATTGTAACATAACTGTAAATTATTTTGTGGTTTGGCAATTACATAAGTCTTTTGAAAATGAAAAATTCTCTTGTGAACTATCACGACTCTCTGTTCACAATTGTACTCTATACTTTCACTTGAAAATGTACTATGTACTTTGATAATGGTGAAATGAGATGAATGGATTTTTTTCTTGTAGCCTTGAATATTGTTTGTGCAGAAGTTAAATCATGAATTTTATTTCTTCTACTACAACCTATGCATGCACACTTAAACAAACTAGTTAGAAAACATTAGGCTTTTAGGCCTCTCTTATGTTCCATAGTGACTTTCTTTCTCTTTCTTTTATATTTGTCTTGATTCCTATGAATGCCATGAGCTTCTGCCATATGGTACTTTTCATTTCTATATCAGTTACTTGTGGTGATTTTAAGAGATCCATTTACTTACAACTAGAAGCATAGGCATGCAAATTGAATCCTAATCTCTGTATTGATAGTTTTTCTATTTTTATTTCAGGTACATTGTTGCAATGGAGTGATGTAGAGAAGATGAAGATAAAGAGTTGGAGCTAGAACAATGAATACCAAGAGGAAAACCCAAGGCAATGATGGGTTCCCTATTCATTCCTTTGATTTTAGCTTTATACATATGTACCTCTTATTTTAGTAGTTGTAAGTTACATCCCATGAATTGTGTGGGAAATATTGAATTTCCTCATGAATAAATGATATTGTTTATGTAATTAAATTGCGTACTTCATTTTACTTTTAGATCTTATGATATGTAATGGTTGTACAATGAATTAAACAACTCAATAACATACATAATAAAACTTAATCATAAGAAATGATCAAATTGAAAATACATGTAACTTAATAATGAACCTTTAGCCATATAATAATCAACTACGTTTTTTGTTTTTGAGTCCAAATCGTTAGGTATGCAGTTATTTCCACCTTTTGCAAGGTTATACTTTAGTTCTTTGGATATTTTGTGTAACTTTGATGAAGGTGAGCATGGAATAACAACATACGTGAGGTGTTTCATTCTGTAACAACCCACAAAACTACATTTTTCTTTGTTGATCCAATTACTACAACTGAAAACTCAATGAAAATTATATGTACCCCCCTTAATTAGGTTCATTCATTAATGTCTTCCATCGAAAACAAAGTTTCAAGTTTCCCATTTTTTCCCAAGTGAAAAAAATGTCAACAGTTCACTCATAAACTCACCTGTTCATGGCTCATATGGCACCTTTCTTGAAATCTATGCTCCTTGTGAAACTTTTCAAACTAACAAAAAACATTATTTAAAGGTATATAGGTTCAATATGCATGCATTTCTGAGACATCTCAACCTAGGTTTCAAGACACAAAAACCAATATTGGCCTAGAAGGTTTATAACACTCTAAACATCACTTTCATGCTAAATAATTTCATGAAGCACTTCACAGGGGACTTGAAATTCAACTTCAAGCACTTACTTGCATAGGATATGATGAGAAAAGCACATTTTCCTTCTTGTTTCTCAGACCTTCTTGACAGACCAAATGGGACATATTTGACCATTAGAACTTATACACAAAATCACATCACCAAATCAATTCATGGGATCAAACATGTCATTTTGGACCTCTAGCAGCTATCAAAACTCATATTTCACTTCTACACCATGCCTTCAGATCAATACTCTTTCAAACTAACATGATTTGTTTTTCCTCTATATGCCTTAAGCGGTAGGTCATCTTAGTTGACCTATTTCACAAAAATTATGCAAAGAACCTACCTAAAAAATTCTCATGAAAACTTAGGTCACATACTAATTTTTCTCCTACACCAGGTATTTCATCATGAAACCTTCATCACATGACCGCACATTTAAATCTTTAGAAAAAGTGATTTTCTTGTACCTTCTCCTCACACATGGAATAAGAAAATGCCACCAAACTAAGATAAAAGGAGTCCTCTACATCTTTAAGTCTTCAAATCAACTCATCCAACTCATTTTATGACCAAAACATTTATTTCTTATCCATCGCTTTCAAGGGAAGGTTTTAGGAGGGTTTAAAACCCACTTAGCTTCTTAAGGATCATTCATAAATCTCTGACTTTCATATGACCTTATTATTATTTCTTAGATTCTTAACTCTATGTACCATCATCCCTTAAATCCTTAGGGTCCCATGAAAATATCACATGTGTGGGTGAGCAAATGAAGTTCACCATCGAGCTAGTTTTTTCCTCCTTAGGAACTGAGTAGAGCCAAAAACTCAATTTCTTGATCCTCCTTTTGAATTTTGACCTGAAAATTTTTCCTCAGCACTCTATTAACATCCTTCACATGTCCCAAGACTCATTTAGGCATGAACCTATGTGAAACTCATCAACCTCCTTGATTTTTCCGTGCTCACTTGGCTTGTACTCAATAACATGCCTTCAAAAGACCTTGAACATGCTTCTACCAACTTAATTTGGAATTACATGAACTTCCACATAATTTATAAAATGTTCCTACACAATCCTCATGCTTTTACTATCAAGCCTTAGCTTGTTTTTCTCCATACCACAAGCTATGTTTATACTAGGTCTTACAATTAGGCGTAGTTAAGCCTATTTCAACCCATATTTCATGAACTTGTATTTTCTCCATCACAAAGATAATTACACACCCTTGAGACAAGATGTATCACACTTTTGCATTCCCTCATTGGATCACTTATCTCTGTAACTCACTTTCATGCTGCACTAGGCCTCCAAGAACCTAGACTAGGTATAGATGATCACCTACAACCCATGGTTAGACCTATACTCGCACTCTAAGATTCACATGAGTTTATAAAATACTCTCTTATTTCTCTCCATGCCTTGATCATGCTTCTCCATCTGCCTCATGCCTTCATTCCATTATACCAAGTTATCCTATTGGCTAGGCCCCATGATTAGGCCTACTGTACCAAGCCAATCTCACTAATGCCACTCATGCACCCTTGTGTACACCATATATACTATATCACATAGTCTCACACTAAAACATCTAGGAAATCATCATGAAATCCTATCAAATCACCATTATGCCTCTAAAATTCACTAGCTACTTAAGAAGCAAAGCCTTACCAGGTGATCTCAATCATGACACCATGAACTCATGCCATTCTGTGTCCTGCTATGTCACATTCACTACAAAATTCCTCTTGCACTCCTTAATCATCCTCACTTTTCATTAAAGATCCTTTTTCATCAATGACAACACAACAATCACTCACATGCCAATAAGTTGGAAATATTTTCTCCTTTCATCCCCACACTTATGCTCACTATGATGGAAATATTCTAAGAGATTATATCTTGGATTTTGTGCAGGTGGAAGAATTTATTGTATTTACACATCACAATATCTAACAAAGGATAGTCTAATCCCTTAAAGACACCTAGAAAACCATGATTTTCACATGTTCTGACATTCAATTATAGGTCCACAAAGTTATTGAGGATGCCCTAAATAATCTTACACACCCTTTTTGACATCATCCACTTATCCCATACCTATCTCACTATATTTTTCTTTCTTACATTTTAATTTTTATACTATTGAATTACCATCCTAAATTAGAAAATATGGTATTTAAATATTTTGGCCACCCCTTACAATCCTTATATTTATTTAACAAGAAAACTAGTTTTACATTTCATCTACCCTTACAATCCTTAGATTAGATACAATTTTTAGTCTGAAAACTTTGCATACCCCTTACAATCTTATACCAATCCAAAATTATTTTAAGATTTGATTAGTTTTCATGTGTTGACTAGCCCTTTACGTCCTATATTTACTACTTGTATACTCCCTATAACATCATTTTTCTATTGTTTTTCTATTTTTTCTTACGTGATCTTTTATTAGATCTTATCCTTTTACAAGATCTTTTATACTCACATTTGACATGCTACTTTCTTTATATGTTGTTATATTTATTTCTACCACTTTCTTATTCCTTGATATTTTGGAATTTTGTTTATGCACTTATGATCTCACATTATCTTGGATGTTATCACTTTTCATGTTTTTTTGGACTTATCATAGGTTTATCCTTCCTTTTATTGATATCCCTTATGATATTTTACTAAAATTTTCATTTTATTAATTTTTAGCCTACATTCCTAATATAAAACCCATGTATATCATATTTTCACATCTCCATTATGATCAACTATCATTTATATCCAACATTGTAGCACAATTATACATCCTCACAACTTTCACTTTTTCCACTCGTTCTCCCATTTGAGGCACACTTAGGTCAAAGATGATATCAAACTCTTTCATTAGGGTAGGATTAGAGGTATCTAAACGTCTTGTTTTATAGGTTATCCTTTTTATAAATTATATGTAATATTCCTTTCAATAGTCATATTTCATACCCACTAGATCATGCTTCTAAATTTTTATGGAGGAGGAAAAGTAAAAGTTGAGAAAAAGAAAATTTTTAAATTGTCATAATACCAAAAGAAAAATCAATAGAAGGAAATTGAAAAATGAAATTACAGCAAAAAAGAGAAAAATAAAGTAAATCACATAAAACCAAACACACAAAAGATGTGATATTATCATAATTGACATGTCTCCTATCCGAGTTAAAATTTTAGACTCCATAGTTGGCCTCATTGTAGGGCTTGAGGTCCTTTAGAGTGTGGTATTGTTTTTACTAAGGTAGGATTTCTCATATCTATCATTCAATGCACTTGCTTTCTCATGATGGTACCTAATCCTTTTAGTATGCATTAAGTGAGGTCCCAAGGAATGGGAAAATAATCTTGGGGAAGTAAGATTCATATTTATTACCATATTCTATAACATTTATTATCATACTTTACTTTGGGATATACATGTATACTTCATTAGTTGGCCTAATCCAAACTCGCTCCTGATTCCTTTGTTCCTTGATGTCGAAAACATTTAGTCATATCCTTTTGATGAGATTTTATCATCTCCACTAAGGATCTTATATTGCACTTTTGACACTTTAATGTTTCCCTCTCTTCATGTTCACTTCATTTACCTCCCCTTCGTGTATATTGTCAGTAGCTAACCATGTGTTTATATTCATTTCTATCCTATGATATTATATTCACATCATGTTTTATCTGTGAGTATGATTGTAATATCATTGGGCCTTCATAAAAAATATTTACACAATTATTTGCTCCATCTTTACTCATCCTAGTCATGACATTAGATGGAATTTTCTTATCTCTTGATAAAATCCAACATGAACATTAATTACGACTCTATTCATTTTTCTTGATGCTTCCTTTTTAGTATAAATTTTCAACTCCAATATGAATTTTATCAAGGTTTTAAGTGGAAATATAATTAAAATTTGTGAGGCTATAAGATATTGAATCCAACATTGGAAAGGTTGAAATAAAAAGGGTTATAAAAACTTTCATAGGGATAATGGGTAGTTTGGATGTATAGTAAAACAAGGGGTATTTTGTAATTGAAAATTTGTATTGGGAAGGGGTGTTAATAATGTAATATTGAGATGTAAATTTTTTAATAGAAGTATTATTTATTATCCTATAAACACACATGATAGGTCATAAGTTTACATAGTGAATCCCCCTTGTTATAAAATAACATAACCTTAAGTGACTAGCTCTTATAGATAATAACATCCACCATGGTCTATGTATTCAACTAAAAACAAATTTTATTAGATTTCATTTACCATGGTCAATTCCATTGGATTTGGTCAATTACATAAATCAAAAATATCTAAGTACATATGTGAGGGGATAATAGAGAATATATGTACTAAAAAATAAAATTAGAATCGATTTTGAAGGTTTCATACGTAGACCATGTGAAGCCAATAGTAATGAGCATATTAAATAGTCATAAAGTTGTAGTAGAAATGTATTATGAAGGAACAATATGGCAAACTAGATCTACTAACACAATTACTATCTCGCTTGTACAACAACCTATCCTAACCAAACCCCAATACACCCCTTAAGGAACACACTCAAGAATGTTAATGAGTTAGCAAATGGTAACGTGATAAATCATAAAAATATTGATAAATTTTATATATACACTATGAAGATGTGATGTATTGTGCAATATTGCATGGAGCTACACATATTGCAAAGTGATGTGCAATATTATAGAATTTGTGAATAATGTGAAATGATTTGGTACATGATTTTTGGAGATATATTATAAAATATGCAAATTCTATGAGGTGTGTGATCTTGTGTAGTACTACAAGAAGTGTAAGTACACATGATACTTTGAAGTGGGATGCATCTTGGCACTGTAAAATCTTGTAATGTTGTATATGATCTCTAACCTATGTAAAAAAGAGGTTATCATATTGTAAAGACTAAATTGAGGAGTGGTATACTATAATCAACTATGGAAGCATGCAAAGTTATCACAAGAATTTTTGTAAGTTTATGATACCATGGATGACAAGTGGAATTACATTTATGTACAAATTACATGGAAGTGTATGAGAATATGTGGAATTGTATAGAAGGTACAAATTACAAATTCCTCAATGTGTTTCCTTAAATTATGGTGATCCAAACAAGTTGAGTGATTCTTAAAGGAGATTCAATATGACATGGAGTGTTTGTAAAAAAGGTTATTAAAGATCAACTCATATTTTATTCTATAATGTGATCTATGTGGAGTTTCAGACGTGTAAAAATAGATGTGATGTTTCCAATAGGGAGTAATCCAATCCAGGGGCACAAGATAACTTGGATTGTGCATAATTCATTTAGGTGTATTTTTATAGTTGTACTTTAATATATTTTAAAAATATCATCTTCTGATCTAGAAATTCACTTAGCTAAATATGGGTGGAAAATATTCTTGAGTTCAGAAAATAATATGAAACATTCCAAATTTTCATTTAAGGTAGGAACTCCCTACATGAATTTGAGGAGATCCACAATGATATATGTTCTTAACTATGCTCAGCTAATTTTAGAATGTACAAATTCTTGAAATATAGATCTTTTAGGAAAATTCATGCAAAAACGTCATTCAGGAAGGAGTAATAATTATTCAACAATACGAGATAACTTTACAATCCATTTGTTCCTACATACATATAATAGCTTGAAATATCCCCCCTCACCCAAAATTTCTAAGTGTTTGGTCCTTATAAAAACACACAATACGGTTAAAAAATATCATCTAAGAAATCATTATATCTTTATAAATGAAAATATTATTTATATAATTATTTCAGAAAGAAGGGCCTATAATGATAATTAAAGGTGATGGTGGAGTGTAATTTATAAGTCTATGTGTTAAAAAAAGGTTGAACTAATTTTTTTACATCCATTTTACCATCATAGAGATTTTTTTGTTATTTCTTGGAGAAGGTGATTGAAAAATTACAATAAATTAGGCATACTATATATTTTAGAGCCAATTTTTAAGGAAAAAGACAAGTAGCAATAAAAGAACCCTTTTAGTCAAAAAAATTTTGTGATCCAAGAAATTTTTTGTATGTATAAATAAAGGGCATGATTTTTTTTTCCTTTTGACAATATGTCTCTAACTTTTGTATGGATCATATTGAAACATGTTTGCATGTAATGCCATGTGATTTCCACACATTCATGTAATGAGAGTATCCTACATTTATTTTGTTGAAGGATACATATAGTACATTTGGATGATGATAAACTACATTCAATTTTATTAGTCAAGAAATAGTGGGTTTCGCAAATATAAACACTATCTATCATGTTAGTTCATAGAGGGGTATTAAATAAGTCAGAATGGACCCAAAATATTAATGGGTATAAGGGGTTAAAGTATAAAGGTTTTTAAATATATATTAGGGGTAGAGTATGTGGAGTGGTAAGGAGGGAGGATTAATCATGGGGTAGATGTAGAATATCTATTTTAAGATCATTTTCATTGTGTTTCTTCAAAGTTGCAACATGTTTTTAGAGAAACAATTTGTTTTTATAGAGTAATAACACTACATAACTCTCAAAAACTGGGAAATCCTTCATAGTATAATTTCTAAGGTATACTTTTTCATTCAATTAAAAAATAAGAGAATGGATGTCATGAAGATTAATAAATTTAACCAACAAGAATGTAACCACACATGACCCTTCACATTACTATGCAAAATATGATTATTTTTACAAATGTAGATATAAAATAAAGGAAGATAGACATTAAATTACACATATTAAGGGTTTTATTATTCGAGTCTAATATGAATTTCGGAAGGGTTTTATTTTATTTCTTTTTCCTTATTTATCGTTTACAATATGTGTTTACAGATTTTATATACAAATTATTTGTATCCATAATATAATGGTTCTAAAATTTACTATTGTCACATTGTTTTACGTATTTCTAAACAATTCACATGTGTATCTACTAATGTGTTTTAATTCAATGGTCGGAGAAAATAAATATTATATTCCAAGGAGAGGTAAACAGATATGCTCTCTTAAGTATAGTGAAACGTACATGTTTGTGTTTTGAATTTAGCATGTTAACCAAAAACTCACTTCTCCTTTTTTACAACTTAATTATTGGTTATCTTATGTCCTTAAAATACATTAGGAATACAACACCATTATTTCTAAATTAGGATCATAAAATCAAATGCAAAATGGTTTATTTCACTTATGGCATGAGAAGATTTACTTCTCTGTCAAGGGGAATCAAGTCATAGATAATCTAGGTAGGAATTAAGAGTTACTTTTATATGTTGGTTGTATAATATTATGAAGAGGAATGTGATAAAATATAATAATAATAATTTCATTATTTTTTAGGAGTAGAGATAGCTCATCTAAACACTAAAGCAATTCACCATAGTAGAGTTATAAAATGAAAATGTAAACGGAAGTAATAAGAATCACTTTTGATATTGTAGGAAGTAATTTTTATATGGGTTGAAATTCTATTTTACCAAATAAGGAATTCAATCCATTGTGTTGAAGAGAATTCTTTGTGTTATTTGATTATTATATGCAAACTATATCATTAGATAAAATGAATTTTTTTCCCTGATACAAATACTCTAAAAGAAAGATAATTTTTATCCCTCTATCATCAATGTCTAATGCTATTATGAATTTTATTTTGCAATTCATTTATTTTTAAAAATATAACTCTTCACTTAGTCACCTAGTCCATAGGATTTGTACGCATCTAAAAATTACACGGTGCTACACTGACGGACACGACAAGTATCCGATGCTAAAAGAATTATTTTCCATAATAACGATGAGATCCATACCTTCAACATGCTTGTTATGATTTGTTTATTCATATTTCTAAGTTTGAAAGATTGTTGTGTCTTTGCAATCTATTTTTCACTCTTTTTGCACTTGGTTTTTGTTTAACTTATGCAACTATCATGGTAGTTACGTAACCATTGGTCTACATAGACCAGGGGTTTTTTCATTTTTACCCCAGTGCTTCAAATGCGTGTTTTCTAACACATATCTTGACCATTTCACTTGGTTCTAGGATTTTTGGAATCGTATTGATTTTCTCCTTCTAGTTTACTATGTTTAGTAGGTTGATTGCCCCTCATCTAGATGTGTTTTCACTTCTTGTTGGACATGTGTTTCAGAATTATTCTTATCTATATTTTAAAAAAATCCAATATTTCATTTGAATGTTGGGTTGGAGTTTTGAGAGTTGTTGTCCAAAGTTATGCAGCCAAAATCTTGTTAGGAATTACACAGATAACCTGTTCATTACTCTGTTATTTTCAGTACTACATTTTTAGGTCATATTTCTTGTAAATAGCTAGCTACAATCATCTTCTTGTTCATCTTGCTACCATCCAACATCACATACCTTAGATCAACTAGAAATCATCTCTAGAAAGTAAAAGGAAGATGAGGAGACACAATACAACACCACAACTAAACACTATCACAGATCAATGGTTACATATTAGGGATGTCTTGATTT
Organism: Taxus chinensis; assembly: GCA_019776745.2. Classification (NCBI taxonomy): domain Eukaryota; kingdom Viridiplantae; phylum Streptophyta; class Pinopsida; order Cupressales; family Taxaceae; genus Taxus; species Taxus chinensis. The sequence goes on from CM034146.1 coordinate 729,828,290, forward strand.
CGTTAAAGGTTTTAATTAATTATTTTTCATTAAATTAGAAGAAACACATTTTTTTTGAAGTGGTATAATTTATTATTTCTTCATTTCTAGTATTTCATGTGCACAAACAAATCTTCCACTGATAACTTCTTCTTTTCTTATCTATGTGGATCTGTCAGGGAAAGAAGTTGGAGGAAGATTCAGTGTCTATATTTCTTCATTTCAAATCATCTGAAGAATTTAATTTCTTTTTTTGGGGAAAATTTTGGGTGAAGAATAAATCGCTTCTGACAATATTTCTTTCTTTCCCATGAATCTGAGGCAAAAGTACTTAGAATAAGTTTCCGTTTTTAGAATAATAAATTTAAAGTACATTCTTTGTTTTAAATTAGATCTAGCTTCCCAATCATTCAACATAGGAATAACTACATCCAATTATTCCCTCTTTAGTTTATTTGAATTCAGAATTATTTTATTTCATTTTAGATTAGTTTCTTTGTCTGTGTCTACAACATTTATTTTATTTCATTTCTCAAAACCAGAAAACACAAAAAGAAAAATTAGGATTTTAATTTTCTTTGTTCACTTATTTTATTTAAAAGCTTTGCAAAATATGAAAAAAAGAATTAGTTAGTTTGTTTTGTTTTTCTTTAATTAAATAGTGAAAAATTGGTTTATTATATTAAAAGGGGAAAGCAATTGTCTTTTATTTAATTTAAATTTACTTTTTTTGTTTATTTAAAGATAGGAATTAAAATTATATTAGAATTGGAATGAACACAATCCCCATTTCCTTAGCAACCTAGGCTACCCACACTTAACCCCTTAATCCCTTCAGTTACTAGTTTTTTGTTTATTTCAGTCGTTCTTTTTGAATTAGTGCCCACATGACCATTCTAGGTCCACCTCAATCTCGCATATGAATCCATAACCTAATTATAAACCAACCCAACATTGAAAAACTTTAGGGAGATATTCACCTAGGTTCACATCAAATAGTCTTTAAAGAAACTCACATTCAACCAGAAATCATTGGCTAGCTTAACACCCTCGATGATGAAGTAGAAATCACAGAAGAATATTGGGTCAATCAAGTCGATATGGTTATACCACACAACCCTTACTTTGTCCTTTACACGTCTCCTCTCTTTCTTACATGAACCTATTTAGAGAGGAATATTTAGAGGCAGAAAGACAATTCCCTTTCATCCATCAACTGGGTTAAGCTACACTCATTTCTACTGATACAGACCGAGGCCAACAGACATTGATCATTATTGACCGCAATATCACCCTACATAGGTTAGGTAGACATTTTTCACTCTTGACGAGCCAATACCCAATTTACAAGTTGAACATCTATGATTATCTTGATCCTCAATCATGTTGTTTCCATCATTCCCACCTATCCCATTCATACCATATTTACTCATCCCATTACCATCCCATTTATCACATTTCATATGTCTCGTTAAACCTCGAGAATTTGAGTGCGTTTGAAATCACGTATTGATTTTAAGGCGTACAAAATTGTTGAACCTGATGTCAAGGAATAGTTCCTTTTCATATCCATTTATTTTCCTTTATTTCATACACCCTTCTCCTCTCCCATTATTTTTTAGGTGTTTATATAACCCTCAAATATATCAAGTCAAGAATATGCCAGGCTTATTTTAGGTCTTGAAGGCTATTAAAATTAGGTGAGTTCTTAACAGCCACCCTCATTATCAAGGTGGGATGATAATTTTTCCCATATATTTTTATATCCCCATAAAACTAATTAACTATAATAATTGAGGAGATAAACCAACCTAATCACATCCCTGAACTATAGTTATCAAGTTCTTACAATATGACTATCACAGGAGAACAGGGCCTTTATCCATGGGTCTTATCAAGACCCCAAATCAATATGCAGTAAGAGTCTTGTCTATCCTATTTATAAAAAAAAGATGAACTCTTGGTGTGGTTTGCTCAAAGTTATGACCGCCTTAATGCCTTATATGGATCCTTGGATATGATACAAGGATGCATAGATTCCCTTATTCAAAATAATTCTATCCCAACCCCACATAAAATGGAAAACATACCTCATAAAGTGGAGGAAACCAATGAACAATTTATCACAGGGCATCATACACCCTCATAACCAAACAATGTGCAACATGCACCTAAACAAGCCTCACATCCTTCACTTGGTGATGTTATTTCAACATTAGTGGGGAGGATTAAAGAGGTTGAGATCACCTAGGATTCACAACATGTATAATTTGCAGGGAAAGGTAACATCCCATATCATGCCCAAAATAAAAATTACACTTTTGATTTTAATGTTCATCTGGTGCAAAAATCACCACAACAATTTTACTTGGGTTTTCCCTCTCCTAGTGATCTCCTTATGGGATTTGACACACTAGGAATCACTCCTTACACTTCCTATTTGTATCCTACACAAAGGGATAGCTGGAAGAGTGTTCTAAAATGTTGTTCCTCCTAAATATACAACTTTCATGTAGAGTAGAGACCACCTGTGAGCCCCCATTGGTGAGCAAAAAGCATAGAACGAACCCATCACCAACCTGTGCGACCCCATAGGTGACCAACGAGCACACACAAGTATGGATTAACTTGTGTTTTTGTGAAAATATAGGATCCCATATTGTTGGGAAAGAAACTACCTTAAAATAATTGAAACCCTAGCTACGTAGTACTTAACCATTTACTTAAATCTCTTGTATCATGATCAGGCTTCAAAATTTTCATTTTTCATTAGGAATCACGAGTATGTTGTGGTCTTCTTTCAATGTGCTTATTAACATGGCAATTACTATTTTTAGGAACCTAGAAGATCAGTCCTACCTATTATAGTTTAACAAAGTGTACATTTTCCATTGAAATAAATGTAATTAAGAAACCAACTGCCAACTATTACTTGGAACAAAACAATCCCCACTATCAAATTTATGTGTTGTAACTCTATTATTTTTGTTTGTTGAAGAAAAATATATAAATTGTAGTGAAAATAAATCAAAACATAAGCAAAAGAGAAGATCAGCTTCTGTTTGATATGCTTTGACTTGTAAAAATTTAACCATATAATCAATGAAGTGCTTTTAATATTTGATGCTTGCTATTTGGATTTTGTGGTGCACAGCACTTTGAAGTGCAATTATCGTAAGTTTTGATACTCTGATATTATATTTACTGATAACTTTTTACATTTTGGGCTAAACGGCATATCATTTTCCAGGGGAGCATTTCCATACCACTTGTTATGTTTTAGAAAAATAACTGTCCTTAATAAAATTAATTTTCGTGCAGTGCCCTCCAATGTGCAAATGGGCTCAGCTGTAAGGAATATATGAACAATATATATCTAATCAAAATTCAACAGGAAATTAATACAATGAGCCTCCATAAACACTCATTTCAGATATGTTTCTTCATCTCAGAAACATGTAAGGTATGTATATATCTAATCAAAATTCAAAGGGAAATTAATACCCTGAGCCTCCATAAATACTCTTTTCAGAAATGTTTCCTCATCTCAAAAACATGTAAGGTATGTATCAAGATGTCAGGAGAATTTTCCATACTCTGTTAACCTATAACTATGTTATCTTAAACCAATATTGTGTCTCTTTATGATATATATAAGGACCAAATTCATAAGTAGAGGGATTCAAACACAAAAACACTAATCACTTTGAGTTCGTTTGCAATGAGAATCTTACAAAGTGTGCATAAATATTGTGAAACATTTACACACCACCACACATTTATTTTTGTGTAGATCCTCTTGAGCCTCCTAGATTCTATTGATGTCTCATGCCCTATGAAAGGCTTTCCTTAATAAACTTGCATCACTCACAATTTGTATAGTATTGCATCAAATCAACATTTGAAAATTTTGCAATGTCTTGCGTTATCTCACAACATTTACAACTTCTTGCAGTTTTGTACAATGTAACTACCACACCTCTCAACTTGATTTCAATTTTACATTACCTTAAGAGCATGTTAAGTCTCATTCTTGAATTACACCTTGTGACATCTCACACAATGCATAGAGATTTCCTTAACATAATTATATCACTCATATCTCCTCAATCTTGCACCAAATCAACACTTTCATCTTTTTCAATGTCATGCAAGTTACCTCAAAAAAAAAATCAGCTTCTCATAGTGTTGTGCAAGGAAAATAACACACCTCTTCACTTGAGTTTAATTTTTGCATGACTTTCATAGTGTGTGAAGTCTTATCACCTAATTGTGTGTGTTCATAATTTTATGTAGAAATTTTTCACACAAATTTCTTTTGGTTCTTACTCACAAAACCATACATACTTTGTGCCATGCATAAAGCCTCAAAGCCCCAAAATAGTGATTTACATCTTTTGGTGCATGCCCAAATCTTGTCACCTCACAACTTTTCCATTTCATCTCCATTGATGCCATTCCTAGGGAGAAAAATCAACTAGAAGATTCAATGGTTTCCTCTTGTTCACATTTTGGCTTGATGTAGAATTGATGGAAATCAAGTTTATCATATCCATAAGGTTGGGGATCCTTTGATAAAAATAACAATAAGCATAGTGATCCTAACCTATGTAGAAAATAAGGATGAACCTATTATCATGGAATTTATAAAGAATGGTATATTAATTCTAGAGTTCTTCCAAGAATATGAATTTGGTTTAGATTTCACAAAACAAATACACTTGTTTATTTTAATTATTTTAGGATACTTTTACATAAATAGAGAATGCATTTTATAAGTGTTTATACTTATAGTCATGTTGAAAAAAATCATCTTATCTCCTAACATCTTTCATTGATTTTTGATGCATGGTAATAAATTTGTTCCCTGAGCAGTGACTTATAAAATGTATTTTTTGTGATGTATCTCTTTCATGTACTTTGTCTTGAACTATGCCATTTGAGGTTGATTTACTTTGTGATATTTATAATGTAATAACTTATATTTTACATTATTCCATTTTTGAATGGTAATTCTATGTTAGTGATTTTTTATTACAAATGACAATAAGATATGTAATTTCTTATTTACATGATTATTTGCATTCAATCTTGAAAATCATATTTCTATTTTCATTAAAATAGGAGAATATCTTAGGAGAATATTTTCATTAAAAGTATTGTAAAGTGAATTTTACTTTCATTTTTTTTACATTCATGGCTTCTTCCACTCCTAATTTGTTTGAGAGGACCGAATTAGAGATTGAAAAATTGTAATTTATTCTTGAGCATCTAACTATAGTTGGGAAATATAAAGCCCATTGTGAAAAATAATTGGTTGATCTTCAAATAATAGAAACAAACATGAAAACATACAACCCATTTGATTCTGAGTCAGTAAAAAAAATTATGGATTCATTACAATCAAGTGTCTCAGGAGATGTCATATATAGTGAGATTCAATTATGAATTTCCGATAAGGAAGTCGTTAAGAGGTCTTGTTGGAGTTTTTATACAGAACTAACTAAAAGTAAAGGCATATTATGTAAACACATTTTCATGTCCCCTATGTGCACGTTTGATTTATCCTATATTTGTGGCCTCTCAAGGCCAATTTCCAAATAATGACCAATTACAATTATACTTCATACTGATGTTACATGTTGAGGTTCACCTAAACCTAAAGGTGAACTATTTAGACATCCTAGTTATTTCGAGTAGAGGCATGGCCGTATTAGCCATAGGGAGGCATATTGACAGGAGGGATATCTTGCAGTTGTTGATATGTGGAATCTTGTACCGAGGTCATGACCATTCTTATCAGGATTTCAAGATGTCACAACACCTGTCATTATGACTGCACATGAGGGTGTTATCAAGGTTCTTGTGATCATTACTCGTGAGACCCTAATTGATCTCTTCTAACCATGTGGATTAGTACATTCAGAGACGTGGTACCAGTAGTAGAGGTGCTAGTAGCAACATAGTGATGCATGCAATGAGGTATACACTTGTGCATATTTGATTTCCCCAAATTAATTTGAGAAGGTTACAGATCCAACTTAGAGACATCGTCTAGGATGCATCATGGCTGCCAACTTGTTGCGTGCATATGAGGTGATTGCACGCCATTTCATAATTCCACTATCAGGGGTTTTAGATTTTATAGAGAAGAGCAATAACATATCTTCTAGTCAGGGTACTATTGTCGTTACTACAGTCAGACCTCCTATTCTTGAGATCATCACACCCGATGTTCAAACACATTTTTGTTCGGATGTGTGAAAATTAAACCTTAATTTAATTAAATTTTATTTTATTTCATCATTGCTTTACAATTTATTATTATTAAAATTAAACGTTTACTTGTGTGTTTAGACTTCTACTCCAGTGTTGTGGTGCTTCACAGCCCACACCATTTTCCCACATCACATACACACAACTCATGATTGAGTGCAACATGGATCTTGATGTTATGGGCCTCAGTCAGTTTGGCTTAGTTGGTGAGATATTTTTTAGTGTTGAGGTCATGGGTGGAAGTCCCATAGATTTGGAGAATCATTCCACAGAGGTATATATACACGTGTTTTATAATTGATATTTAATCTAAATTGAAATTTTTGTAATTAATTAAATTTATTCAAAACAACTTATTTATCAACTTCTTACATTTAATTTTTTTTTTTTTCAAAGGGATCTACATGAAAGAGATCTACACATAGTGTAGATACTCCCAACATCTGCTTGGGGATAGATACAGAGGTAATAAATTGTACATATCTATTATATGATGTATTTAGTTAATCAAGAAATTGTTGTAGAATTTTGCTTATAAATTTTAATAAATGGTATACTATATATAGTTTCTGACATGTCTATATATTTTTTTAACATGCAGGATGTACCAGAGCCTAGTGAGGGGTTTAAACACTTTCCCTACTGTACGGAGGAGACTTTAATGATATTTTAGAGATTTTAGACATGTGTGTGTGTGTGTGTGTGTGTGTTTAACATGTGTATCTGTGTGTTCATTAGACATGTGGTTTTTTATATTTTTATATGTATTCATTCGACATGAATTATATATTTTGATATGTAAGGTAGCGTAATTTTATATTTTTATGAGTTGGTGTTCTTAACTATTTTGAGTTGAACTTTTTATACCCTACATATGGTTTTGTTATATTTCATCAAATACAACGCAAGAAAGGTTTGATTGTTTATTTTTAATGTCAAAGAATTTTATGTGTTAAGCTACAAAGAGATGTTTTAAATGATACATAAGATCCAGCACCTATTTGATAGTTTTGTAGTTCAATCTAATGGAAAATACTAAATTGAGTTATATTATTTGAGTTTCATTACAATTTTTTAGTTCATATATACTTTATACAATATTATTGTTATGTTTAATAGTATTAATTACATCTCTAATGTTTTATTTAAGATTTGATTTGAGTAGGTGAATTTCATGCACAACACTTCCATCAACTTATTTATCTTTTAAATTCAATCCCCAATAATTTTATTTAATCCAAGAAACATTTCTCATTTTGATTTATCAATTCACCTTATCTTTTCATGAAATTTGCATTCCTTTCATTACCATTACTTTCCTATCACTACAATTAGTACTAAATGGAAATAAAAGTGTTGTTAGAGAAATTTTCCATTTGATTTGGATATACAATACATATTGTTTTTAGGACTTATCTACCCTCTCAAAGATAAGTTACTATATGATACATATTATACATTCCACTTTCTATGATTTCAAACAATCCAAATATAAAAATAAATTTCTCCTCCAAAGGAGAAAGCATATGAAATTTTAGATGTCTCCACAACAACTATATAGGACATAAAAATTGATGTAAGAATTACAAGAGATACAACTCAAAAAGTTGGTTAATCAACTTACCACCTAATTACTATCATCTTCCTCACAAGATTGAAAAGGTAAAAGGATGTAACATTCCCATTTTAAGACTTTAGAAACAAGGGAAAAAAATTTAACATAATGTTCTCTGTTCTAAATAATCATAATTTAGAAACACACATTCCATGCCAATCAATCTCATAACAGATAACGATATGCAGCTGTAAATGACTCGGTGAGCTACCGATCTCTCATTTCATGACTTGGTTACCAACTGATCTCTCATGTTAACTTAAGTATTGTATACTATGGGTATACTATGTATACTTGGTTCTCTTACCCTATTCTGGGTATTGAGTGTTCTATTTAAGAAATCTATCTGAATATTTGTTGCCATATTCATCTGAAATGACATTTATCAAACTAGGTGACATAAGACCATGCAACCAGCAACTTGCGATACTTTGGCCAAAGATTTCTAGAATATTGTTCATGTTACTATTCCTAGATAGCATACTCGTCTAATCAGAATGCGTCCTTCACCCCACTCATTTGTTATCTAGAATGGTCTTTATTGACTTCTGTCAGTCCACTTGTCCAAGGTTTGACCCTATCCCAGGTTATTGACATAATTTGGTATAGGGAACCACTCATGATGACCTAGGGTATATGGGCATACTTAGTCAACCTAAGTCAATTGAATGTGCCAAGTTACCCTAAGTCATTGAGAGTCACTTCCTATGCTAAATCATATCCTTAGCCTGATCTAGAGAGAAACTAAGTTCAAATCCAGGTTTGAGTAGATCTAGATGAACCAATGTTGAAGGGTGTTGCAACATGTCAACTGCAACATTGTATCCTCATGAAGACCCAAGTCTTCACGAAGGTACAGTTCTACTAGTTGGCATGTGCCAACATCTGACATAACTACTTCATCATGATTTACACACCTCAAGAGGTCATAACCACTTAATTACCATTGGATTAAGATTCAAATCACAACAACCTTTCATAACCCTAATCCCAACAACCTTTAAAATTTCCATCCTTTATTTGAGTTGGTTAATTACTATGAAACCTCTTAACCTATGATTGCTTTTATGTTCATTAATTTTTTTCTTAACGTGCAAATAATCGAAAATAGAAACAACATCTATCATAAGCTTTAATTAATGTGTCTCAACCATTCAAGGAATGTATAAGAACCAAAACAAGTTCTGCTATGATAGACTTCATAGATATGAAGTCTAAATGATTATCAAACTCATATATCATTCATTTATTTTACATCCTTTTGAGAGGAGAAGAACCTTCCTCTTTATGGTTAAGTGTTAGGGTTTATTATACCCTTTTATCTTTCACACTTCCTTATAGTTTAATTGTATGTTCATTTAACATCCCTTAATAAACCATAATAGTTTAGGTAAAAGAACATCAATACATGTAGTTTAACAAGTTGCATTCAAGTAAGGGAAATTGTACTATTTCCCATTCATCCAATTCATTAAATGAAAATAGAAATAAGGACCCAATCAGATATGAATGATAACAACAAGATAGGATTAGAAATTTCCTTCATATAATACACAAGAGAATTTACACAACAAGTTAAAGTAACTTCCAGACTTTTTCCATTCATTATGATAAAATACATATTTTGCAAGACTATGCATTACTGACATATTTCATGTCAAAAAAATCAAGATCATTAAAGAATAAAACTTTCCTTCCTTCAATGCATCTCAATAATAAATCATAATTCTCTTTAAATGGTCCATACTTTCAAGCAACCAATACATCATAAAAGTTATTTCCTTCCTTTATCACTTACAAAGTCCATCTACAAAAATTTCTAGCACGGGTCAGTTCATTGAACTGAGCATGATAAACACTAAGCATTAAAATGAAATGCTTTCAACTAATTGTTCCATTAAACCAACTCTGCTTTAATGAAATAGTGAGGTCAAGCAGACAAATAAATCAAAAGAATAACAACCATAAAAGAAGAACAATTAATCATTTTGAATAACATTCAAGGAAATATCATGTTGTAATAAAAAATCTACAACATGATATCAGATAAATCATGTTCCATCCAATACACTTATCCTTATCAAATAAAAGTACCTTCTAATTATTTCCTTCACAATTCTTCTAAATTTGAAATGCAAATGTAAATAAGAGTCTCACACAACAGATGTGACATCCTAATCCCAAATCTAAGACATAGCCTAATTTCTCAAGTTAGGCCATACATCAACATTAGGATAGTAATTACTCAATGCACAACATCTCACATTAGTATTCTATGACAAATATTAAAAACCTTAACACGAATCAAGAGGATAACCAAGTAGTAATGTCAACTACCCAAGAGCATTAAAGTAAGTAATGCAACTGAACCAATGAAATCTTGTGACAAGATTTACTCAAAAGAAGAAGGACAATTGTGATGAAACAGTAAGAGCTTCCTTTATAATTTGGTTAACCCGAACCCCATACACAACTTCAGAAAAGAGAACACAACACATAACCTCCTATTATTTCCAAAGGGGCAGTGGTCAGACTTCACCTCAGAGACTAAACGAGAAGGAGTTAAATGTCATGATCAGAAGGGAATTCCCACATTCTATCTCATGGAAAGAAGGTTGAAAAGGATAATGCAGACCCAATCACTACGTCCCCAAACTCCTTTATAAAAGAAAACACATATAAGAAGAGATTAAACAAAATGTGTGATTGTTGTCGTTGAAACATAATTAAACAAGGTTTCCCATAATGGACATCCAACGACAGTAAAATTATACCCATATCAAAAAGGATATGCATTAACCAAAGTTATTAATCACCTTACAATGTAAATAGAGTCTCCAACAGTCACTCAAGAATGTCAAAGATTCAGTTAAAGATCCACAAAATGATCAATTCCTTTAAGATGAAAGTAAAAAAAACAATGAAAAACTCTCAATCGAATCCTCACAGAGGTGAGAGAAATACATCTTATGAAAGGATAGAGAAGGTTCCATCATGATTTGATTCCAAAGAACGTGAAACCCAAGATCCACATAGCTTAGCTACAGGTGCACAAACTATCAAAAAATTTACTCCCTCCAATCTTACTTAGAGATCAAAGAAATGGAAGAGTCTAGAAATCCCTTATTCAAAATTGATTTAGTTAGTTCAAAATCAAGAAAAAATAACTGCAATTCTTAATAGCATCCTTAAATTTCACGATATCCTAATCAGGAGGGGTTTAACAATTTTACTCAAGCAAGACACTCAATAGATTAACCCATTTCAGGGACAATTATGCTAAACCAACAACATCTACTTCGACATGGAAGTAGACAACATGAAAAAAATAAAGAAGTTCAAACAAAGATACAAGAATAACCCAGCGTTGACTTTGAAAAAGCCAACTCTCATACAGTATTCCCTAACTAACAAGACCTCACCTATGTAACCTTTAGTTCAACACTCAATAACTTAAGAAGACATAGTATAAATATAAGATCAGAAGAGAGACTTCAAACATAGGTATCCCCAACAAGATATCCTCAAAATCAAATGTTCAAGAAATAATTAACCCATAGTTTCCTTAAAAGAAATTAATTTAAGTAACTCAGTTTTTAACTGAAAGGATAAGAGGAATAGTAAACATTCACTCTAGTTTCCATACAAGAAGAACCCACAAAACAGAGATTCCAAATACCCAATAACTACCTAACATCCATCGGATACCGAATTCAAAGAACTGATAGAGTATACAGTGAGTTTAAGAAGAAGGCATGCATTTACTATTTCTCTAAACAAATTCAAGTTTACACAACTCTGAATCAAAGCATGCATATTCATAAAATTCCAATAGGAGTAACATAACTTCCTCAAAACAAGGAAGTGATAGCGAAGGGTATTCATTTACCTTCTATCAAGCCAACCTACAACTTGGTTCGAAACTTGAAGACACATGTCATTCCATAAACCCATTTTTGAACAGTTAAGAAAGATTCATGCATGCACTTCATTACTCAAATCACCACAAGATTTAAGGTGGGATTCAACATCAAATAAATAGGAAAATAACTCAATGAATGCCTTTCCAAGCAGAGATTCATCAATTAGAGGATACATAAAATATTCAAACAAGGAAACCAAATAACCATCACAGAAATAAAAACCCCATTTATCTCATGAGAGCAAAGTTGTTTTAATGAAGAAACTTAGAGAAAAGAAGAGCATCTTAATGAATAGAGCCTATCATGCCTAATAGTGCTTATGTCAATTCAAAGAAGATTTCCAACCGAGCCTCTAAAACTATTTCTTCTCCAAAACGAAGTCAACAACCAAAAAATTCCTTCTCAAATGCCTCTTATACTTCCATTAGATAGAAAATAGTCCAAGGGAGTTAAAAACAGTAACAAACTAAAAATAGAACTGCTAGTTTGAAGAACCAAATAGCTCCATGCAAAGAAAAAATCAAAATTCTTGAAAGACCAAACAACCCCCAACAAATCCACTCGTATAGTTTCCAAGGTGGTTTGTTCACCAAAACCGATGACCATAAATGTCACTAATTTCCAATCTCCCACCTATTTCTCCACACCATCGCTAGTTAAATTTGGCGAGTCCAATTTTAACTTTTGCATACATCACTTATCTCTAGTGATGATTCCACATAGGATTCTGCCAAATTTTCCTGCCTTCTGCCTAAACTGGTAGTACTCTGTCCATTGAATTATAAAATCAAATCAAATAAATGACTTCGGAACCATCATCATGCCTTAAACTTTCCATATGACCCCTTAGGTCCCCTTCTATCCTTGCATTAGTTTAGGATAGATATCATTAGCTTAGGGTGTGACCTTAGGTTAGTTTAGAAAATATTTACCTTAGGTTATCTTAATATTTCCTTAGGTAAATTTGCCACCTTAGGATAGGCCATTCTTCATACCAATAGAGTATTAGGTAATAGGTTAGAAATTCATCACCTTAGGTTATTTCCAAATCCCTTAACTTAGAAAACATGCAACTTAGGTTAGGATGAACAAGATTAGAGTAGGAAAAAATATACGGTAGATCCAGTTTACCTTAGGTTAGAATCCCGTTAGGATATATCTTATAGATCTAGGACTTAGGCTTTACCCTCAATAGTCTTGAAGTAGACCTCTTTCCAACTTACACCATCCAGCATTCTAGAGAAGTTGACAAGAAGATATGAGCACACAACTTACAACAGAATGCACAACATGAACTTCCAAGAAGATCAATGAAATTGTAAACCTACAAAGGTTTAGTTCTTTTATTTCCTTCAACCTCTGAATGTCAGCTTTCCATATAGATTATGTAAGAAGAATTAAAACATACCTTGGATCAATGTAATTGATCCAAGGTTTCATTATTATATAGAGATAAATTTGCAAACAACTTTACCATTTTACAACTTTACTTTTCTCAAACAAAATGGATTCCTTGCAAGAAACAACATTTCAGCAATTGAATCCAAGAAAAGAAATAATTTATCCATGGCAAGCATGATTTCAAATAATCAAAATAATACACCTTCTTAGGATAAATCACATGTCAACACTTGCATTGCAAAGAGGAGAAGTTAACAATTTATCGAAGGTGTTACAAAGGACAACCTTTATTTTACTTATAATGACATTAATAGGCATCATGAAAAATATTTTTTTATGATTTATGATAGAAGAAAGAATAACTCAAGGTTGGGGGAAATATCCTATGTGTTTTAAATCACTATCTTGAGTAATTTTACACAATGTAAAATGGAAGGCTCGTTTGAAGAGGAACATCCATTGATTTTTTATGAACTTAAAATGATGCATGTTAGTTAAATCCATCGATGAGTGAATAAAATCATCAACTCAAATTTGATTGCATAGTTTCAACTAATTTAGAAAATGTGACCTCCATGCCAATATTAATTTGAAAATGAGTGAAGAAATCATCAACTCAAATTTTGAAAAATGGTAATGATGTCGTTTTACATGTACACAATATCTAAAAAACACCATCAATACAAGACATGTTAGGTAGACCTAGCACCAAGTTTTTTGAACTCATTTGCTATATATATATATATATATAATATATATTATATATATATATATATATATATATAGTTCAAGTATCAAAATCCTTCATGATAAAGTTTTCTCAATGATTCAACATGAGAAATTAGTATGTCCTTTAAGAATACTCAAATCCATAAAACACATATAAGTGTGAGCTATGATCAACACCACCATAGGAAATCACCACCTCTATATTATGTAAATCTCTATTCAAAACATTATGATAAGACAACTCCACATTCTTCCCATTTATAGAATAAAAATATTGATATATATGGAAAGAATATTATTGGAGATACTAGGGGAAAAAATTACATCATTAATGAACATATCCTTAATCTCAATAGTTCTTGAAAATGAAACATTGAAATTTGTATTGTTCCTAAATGGTAATATGTGAAGTTATATTATGAGTCAGTGAAGTGAAATACACATGTGAGTGTTTCATGTTATAAGACTCATTTGAATAGTGTAGTAATAAGATTCTTCATGTCATACATACATAATCATAACCCCATCTAGTATAATCCATAACATATATATAAGACCTGAGGTTATAAATTTTAATTCATAGCAAGAAAGTTGTCAAATATGTATGCCAAATGACAAATAAAATAGATAAAATATTCCATTCAAAAGACATAAATATATAATATTCTAGGTCCTTATATATAATACCAAGTGGATCCTCTCATTGTTCAATGACCTGTAAAAAGAATTCCTGATCTTCTACATCTAGTCTTCATTTTTTGCGTTGACCACTTTTAGTCTTCACCTGATGCAATTGTAACCCTATAACAATTATGCGATGGGTGTAATGATACACCTTTCTATCTTATTTATAATCAACAAAGTGAATCCCACTTTGGAGGGCTTTTACTTGTTGTAAATATGTTCTCTGCACTACAACTAAGCTAGTATAAAATTTTGTGTCCTTACTTCTTATTTCACATGTTAGCTTTGTTCTCTCTTTTGTGCAACGCAACAAGTAGTACTCCACTTTATCAATATTTTCTTCTTCAGTAATGACTAAAAATACATCACCTACAAAATATTCAAAGACATATTCAATGATCCATATACTATAAATTATACATATAAATTCAAATATCAAATTATACAATCCTTTTAAATAAAACATACCTTGTTTAACCAGTTCAGATATGTGGTCATAATCAGGTGAAATCAATGGAACATCTTCGAAACTATCATCATGATATGATCCATATGTGTCATCCACAACTAAAGGAACTTGCTTCCACTCACCTATATACAGATGTTTTTTTACTATTGCAATCTAAATATGATTTGTTCACTCATTCATAACTAAAAACAAGAATAATCTCTTGTTGATGCGCCAGAATTAGCAGGAACTTGACAAGGTCATAACTTGAGCTCCGGTTGTCCGTTTGAGTCCGTTTTTTTTTTCAAACCATGTGTTTCGATGAGAAAAATGTAGAAAAAATCCTCCCTACCAGTTGGGACAAGTTTTCAACATGTTTTTGGGCCCTAAATCCGCCATCTTGAGGCCAGAAATTAGGATTTAGGTTATAGTTTGGTTTTTTCCTATTTTTGAGCATTAGTTAATTTTAGTCTATTAATTGCATTATGAGTTAGAAATTTGGAAATTA
The DNA here is from genome assembly GCA_019776745.2 of Taxus chinensis. Classification (NCBI taxonomy): domain Eukaryota; kingdom Viridiplantae; phylum Streptophyta; class Pinopsida; order Cupressales; family Taxaceae; genus Taxus; species Taxus chinensis. The sequence goes on from CM034146.1 coordinate 729,843,853, forward strand.
ATCTAGTTTTAGGGATGTAGAAGATGCATGGAAATTTCTATGCCCGTAGGAATAAGCATGCAAACTTACTAGGAATAACAGGTTCTAGTAAACTACTAAAAATAGTAATTTCCGCCACCTAGAGTAGATTTAGTCAGAGTTAGCTAGAGTTTACTTGGCAACTCGAGTTGAAGTTGTTTTCCTATTTAGGAAACATTGTAATCCATTATTTGATAACAAAGAAGGAGATCTATTTTCTTTTGGAGTTCATATTATTTGCAGTATATCTGGTCTGTTCTTAATTTGGCTACATTACTTGTACAGATTGTCTAGTTATTACTATCCATAGTCATCACAGAGTGTAAAGACCTATAATTAGGAATCCTTTCACATCCATACTTTATTCTTTAATTAATCATGTACAAAATCAATAAAGTTTAAAACAAACATCAAAATTAAGAATAAATAATTTTAAAGTTTGTAACTTGTAGTCAATAAATCACATCAAGATACATATATGTTTTAGATGTGCATACCTGTTACCCTCCCAAAATACTTTTTGTGGGGTAAAATCCTTTGAGGTTTAAGCCTTTAAGTTTGAAGCATGCGAGTTGTTGTTAAAACCTGTGAGGTTGAAGACTGAACTACAAAATGTTTCTTACACCATTCAACAACATTGTGGGAGTCAATCAATCTATCTCCCTCGTAATCAAATATTTGTTTCTTTAGAGCACATGTTTGATGTATGGACCCACACCATCATGTTCTCCCTTCCCATGACCATTCTCTAAAAAAAAATCCATAAATGAGGTATTTTGTGATGATGATGATAGCGACTGAGTGCAAAGAAAGGGCGAGAGGATTTGAATTGTGATGTACAACCATAAAACCAAACAAAATTTTGATCTATTTGTACTCCTTCACTGATGAAGATATTGAAAGAACAAACCAAAACAATGTTGCACAAAGTGGGTGTCATGTTCCTTATCATCACTTATATAGAAGTGATACTCCTTCTTGATCACTCGCTTCACATCTGTACTTTCAACCCCATCCAAATCCAATTGTGCATGCCTATAAAATACTTGAACCATGATGGTAACTTGGTCAGTATGATAATACTATGTCTGAATCTCTTTTTGATGAGAAAATGAGTAATTCTTAGCAAAATCAACCACATAAAATATGGAACCAATAGGGAATGTGTCTCTATTGGTCTTGAATTATGTATCCTACCACTTTGCATAGTGAGAATGTTTGATGTACAACTAATTAAACTTCAGAAAATTTGCATGAATGCAGCAATGAGGATTTCCTCTTCTACCAAATCCAACTTGGATTGCATCCTTTCCAAGCCGTGTTGAATATTTTATGTATTTGAACCTACAAAATCAATACATAATGGAAAAATTGTCATATTCATTTGCAGTAAAACATAAAAAAATCAAAATAAAATATGTACATCCAAATTTAAAAATATTTATATATTTTTTAATTTATTAATCACCTCTTGCAAGACACCATTTGAACTGTGTTCAAATCTTCATTTGTTTTTGGCAATAATTTCAAGTCCCCACACTTGTCACATACACCTTTGGTATGCAAGCCATATGATCGTTGACATGATCATCGGATATTGTGCAAAGAATAGAAGCTATGAATTTACTGACATGTGTAGGGGGGCATTTTAGGACCATTTGATACTTCTCGTAACTTTCTATACACCTAAAAAAACATAGATTTTGAAATACATAAATTTTAAATCACATCTCAAAAAACAAAATTTAATCAAATTTCTAATATAGATATAAATGAAAGCACACCTCAATATATGTAATATAATTTTTTGTGTACTTGATAGTGATAATCAAACTCAACGTGATAGCAAAACAACATGTTTCAAGGTCTTTATCAGCTCACACATACCAAGGCTTCAAATTCTCAAACATTCGTTTTCCAATCTTAACATCTGGATGTTCTTCTGTAAAATTGATGTACATCTCATGTTGAGTTATTTCAGAGCCAATGTTTTATATGTTCATCATAGTTATTGCGAGCTATCCTGTGTTTTAAAACATCCCTCACATTTGGAAAATGATGAGTCCTCTCAGTCCAAAAATCTAAAACTATCTTCACAATATTATCCTCAATTTTATCAGAATGTGGATTTCTACACATTAGTGCCCAGTTTTCTTCCACAGTAGAATTATCCAATGTCTTCCTCCTCTTTACATACCTATTGACCATATTTCTAGATACACCCAATGTAGTAGCAATAGTGGTAACATGACGATTCTTTTTCGTATCTTCACTTACAACTGAAGTTAATATTTCTCTATGAGAAATACTCTTATCAGCAGACCTAGTTTTTGTACCCAAGGAACTTATTCCTTTATACACATTTGCAAAAAATTCTTCTTCCATACGTTGTGACTTTTCCCGTCCAAAATCCACACCCAAAAATTCTAATATTTCCTTCATATCAACATGATTCAAGAATGTAACCAACAAATGTGCTCTAGCAATTGTAGTCAAATTAACAAATTCACCATATATTCTCTCTACACTTTTTGTTATTTTCTTTCTTGATAATGGTTCTTGTTGGGAAAATTCTTTAATTTTTTAAAATCCATCTTCACCAAGCATTTGACATTTTTCTTGGGAAGTAATTTCATAACTTCTGTTATCAAATCGACATACTCTTGCGCATCATGAGTTGTGTCCATAAACACAATTTGTAAAAAAAATAGCATACATACATGATTACACCATTCATGAATGATTTAAAAATTAGCATGTACATGTGTGATTACATCCTAAGTAAAAAGAGTAGATCAACCTATAAATACATATAAGGAAAGTGTATAATGTGATGTAATAGAAAACCCAATTCCAATATTTAAAGGGGGTACATAAAGTATCTTTGAAGAAAAGGAAAAGACAAATTAAATGGAACCGAAAATTCTTGGAAGACGACATAGAAATAGTGGTGACTGATTTAAGTCTACATACATGTGCAAATATTATGGCAGGGGTTGTATGGAGGGCGCTGATGTCCATATTTTTATTAAGGGATGGTCTTATGTAATAGAGTAAATTTAAGGAAGTAGAAAATTTTAGAAGATCATTTCTTAAAAAATAAGGAGTGCTTCTATTTTGTAAAAATATATTATAGTTAAATGTCAATTTATAAATGAGTAGTTCTATTTTAAAATTTTAATATATATAAATTAAAATATAAGATTTTAATATTTAATTTTTTGATTGAACATCTTTAGGATGTTTTACAATTGGGTATTATACCCTCTTTGCATAAGTTTTAGTAAGTGAAATGGATTACATAACACGTGATGACATCTCTAGAACATATAGGGATTACACTTTTTGATGGCATATTTAGAACATATAGATCAAACAATGTAAATTAAGTGAATTGGATTACATAGTTCGATGACATCTCTAAAAAATATATGGATTACATAGTTTGATGGCATATTTAGAACATATATATCCAACAATGCAAAGTAAATCCATAATTCATGTCATCTCTAGAACATATATTGATTACATACTTTGATGACATCTCTAGAACATATAGATCTAACAATGTAAAGTACGGGAACTCGATTACAAAGTTTGATGGAATATCTATAACATGTAGGGATTACATAGTTTGATAGCATCTCTAGGATCCAACAAATGCAAAGTAAATCCATAGTTTGATGGCATCTCTATTAACCTTAAATATTTTTGCATATTCTTAAATGTATCATTGAGATTATCTTAGTGATCAAAGTCTCTTTCAATACTTTTATTTATGATTGATTTATAGAATACATAAAGCTTAATTAAGGAAAATTTATAGGTAATGAGAATAAAAATAACCTTATCAACATCATTAGGTAAGTTGAATGTGTTAAAAAAATTAACCAATGATCCTAGCACTATGTATAAAGAACATAGAAGAAAAACGTAAAGGATAACAAGGTTTGAAAAAAAGGAAAACAAGGTTTGAAAAATAGGAAAATATAGGTTAAAAAGGGTTTAGGAAGGTTATGTTGAATTAATAGTGGATTTAGAAAATGGTTTCAACCTGATAAGGTATTGTGGTATAGTGGAAGATGCAAGAAATACTAAATGTATATAAGAATAACCTAAGAACCATGTCTTATAGGGATACAAATAGGTTGAAAAACCAAATGATATATTCTACGGAGAAGTTTAGTAAACCAAAATTGGATGAGGTTATCTTGGATGTTTGAGTTAAGAGGAACTTGTTTATTGTATGAAGAAATAGAGAAGTATTTCAAGTATGAAAATATGGAATATACTATGTGAGTTAATAAATAGAAAAAATGTAAATTTCATGCATCCTTTTTATGGGATCAATTAAGCCAAGAGGTTTCAAAAAGGAAAAGATAAAGATTAAAATTGGAAGAGATTCATTGTGAGATTGTAATCTAAGTCCCTTACTTATATTATCACACATGAGATTGTTTATGAATTTGTAAAAGTTTGCAACAAAGGGAAATGAGTGTAAATATTAAATTGAATAATTTTCATATAGGCTAATTGTTAGAGTTGGTTATATTAAGGGTTACTTTCAAAGAAAATTTCAAGGTATGTGAAAGGGATCCACATGAAAACTCAAGATGACATTGGAATGATTTAACTGCAATTTTTTGTAGAATCCTATTAGTGTTTGCTAAATGAGGAAGAAAAATTATCATGCAAACATCTAGGAGAAGAGAAAAGAAAAAGGAAAGTTCATGTATGGATGTGGGCCAAGAGGTGGACTAGAAAAGGTGATTATGTGCAAGGATGTGAGGATAATACTTCACAATGTAGTTACATTAATGTAAAAAGAGGAAATGAAACTCCAAAGGTAGAGGATCATATGGATGAGGTAGAGGCCTTTGATTTCATGGTATATGTTTTGTAAATTGTGATATTATACATAAACATTAAATTTTCCATGCATGCATAATGAAGGGTGTAAGAGAATTGATGAAAGTGTACATATCATGTGCAAGTTGATTATTGATGGTGACAATATAAATTATACTTTTTCACAAGAGAAAGTGGATAAAATTGGTATGAAGAGGATTAAACATATCATATTGAATCTAGAAATGCTAAACAATCAAAATTTTAAATAAAAATCTACGCTCAAATATGAAAGTATAGTAAATGATGTATAGAAATAGATTTAACTAGGTAACATAATAGATATGGAAATTGATATCAAGGGTTTCAAGTATGTACCTCTTTTTTCAGCCTTCTTTCTCTCTATTTCTGCCTTCTCTCTCTCTATATGTGCCTTCATACAAACTGATCTTTTAGCACTCTCCTCTGTTTTCTCTTCCTTGTTAAATTTTTGTTTGACATTCTTCTGATTTTCCATGCTTCCTCCACTTCAAAAATTTTCACCTGCACACAAAAATTAAGTTAGATCTAAATGTAAGAGTAAATACAATATAAAACAATACACATGCAACTTAGATTATTATATGAACATCTTATTAGAAATTAGGTTTTTTATTAATTACATGCTTTTTCTAACTTTAAAATAGAAAAATAACAATAATATTAGAAAAAACTATTGTTTTTTCTAAATTTAAAATTAGATAATATTAGTAAAAACTATGTTCAAAATTAGATTTATTAAAAATTTTTTTTTTAACTTTAAAGTTGTAAAAAATCAATAATATTCTAAAAATTAAGGTTTAAAAGTAAAGCGATTAAAATTCTATTTTTATAACTCTATCTAACAATATAAAATCGTTTAAAAATGAAAATTGCACCCGGTAGCGCTCGGGTGACGAATTTAGTATTTTAGGGGTTTGCGTAAACACCCCTTCATGTGAAGGGGGGTTCACGTGAACCCCCTTATGTGGCCCCTATGTGGCACATTTTGGCTCCAAATCCATTTGGGAAATAATTTTTTGCTAAAATGTACCACTTAGGTGCCACGTAATTAGGGTTAACTAATTAGTAAAATTAAAAAAGTTTAACACAAAATAAAGATTTTTATTATCTTTCTAAAAATATAATTTTCATTTTTAAAAAATTTATTTTATTTATTTTATTTTTTTGTTCCAACATATGGTATTTTACAACAATCAATAGTACACAGTCAACACAATTTGAAAAATAGTAAAATATATTTTAAAAATTGAAAAAAATATACTTACTATTTGTTAAAGTCTTCTTCGTAGCTATGAAAAAATAATTCAATTTCGATATAAATTTCAAAATTTATTGGCATAGACATATGTACGCTATTTTTTTGAAAATATCTTCACTAAATAATTAATAAAAAAAATATAAATAAAAAAAAATAGGAAAATTTGACAGGACCTCGATATTCGAATCTAGAACATATATCTAAAATTTCATGGTGAAAAAAAAGTTTTCATTTAAAAACACCACCACGAACAATCGTTCCTCTATTATAAAATAAGAAACAACGTATTAATACAATTAAGAAAAAGACCATATTTTTTACTAAAAAAAATTAAAAAACTGTACATGTATTCTACACTCTAAACACAATGTTTCATTAGTTTGTGGAATTTCATGAATGTGTACGGTTTTGTGGCTATTACCTTTGTAAAATAAATGAAACTGAAAATTCATGTTTATAAAGGTATAAAACATGCAAAAAGTGGGACATTTTATTGTGTTTTGACCCCCCTAGTGTTACACCCATGAATCCATATCATATTTTCAACCAACCCTATGTCCATATGTATTTTGAATCCCGCAAATGGACATGTATACTTCCTGGTCCTTACGCGCAATATCAAGGGGTTCCTTACACCCTGGTTAATATATATACCACACCTTATCAAGCTCCTACTCCACCTCCTCCTCCTCACCAATGATCCTCAATGGTTGAGTCTTATCTAATGGGAACATATTCTGAATATTTGAAATATCCTCTTGAATTCATTATATGAGGTGTAATGTTTCCACATCCATTTTCAAACCTCCTAAATTTAAAGGAGAAGGATATCCGAATGCTCACATGAAGGCATACACTACCACAATCAGATAATTTCTTCCATGAGATGTAATTGTTGCTAAGATATTTCATCAAAACCTCAAAGGAATTTATATTGATTGGTACTATCAAATTCCCAAAGCATCCATAAAATACATCAAACAGCTTTTGTCTGAGTTTATTAAGGCCTTTGATATGAACATGTTGTTCTAAATAGGAATTAGAGAATTCTTGCATATCAAGCAAGAATAAGATTAGTCTTCTTCCCACTTCATTTAGAGGTGGTAAAAATTAATCTACTCCTTTTTGAGTTCTCCAAAAATTGACAAAACGAAACTTTGCAACCTCTTCCTCCACTCACTCAATCAAGTAACCGAGGAGGAAGTAAAAAAATTTCCTCTTTGAATCTATGAGGAAGTGTTAGAGCGCATGATTCGCATTGAAAAAATGAAAATCGATAATGGATGTAAGATGTATGGCATTAACGGGAGGTTGGTCACCCCCATTCAAAACAATTCAAGTTACCAAAACAACTCAAACAGAAACCAAAGACCCAAAGTCCTAAATTTGAATGGTGGTGTCACTACAAATGGTGTGACTAATCAACCTAAAAAGCTAAATTGTGTGAACACTAGCAATTCAAACAATAACAATGGGAATGTGAATAACCAAAGAGTAAACTCCCTCCATCAACACAATTGATTTCATTCATCCTCCTTATTAGTAGGTTTAATACCATGGCCAAAATCAATATCAAAACCATATCCAAAGGGTTGTAAATTATAATTATAACAATCAATTACAAAATAATTAAAAAATCTATGGTCCATAAAAAAAATCAAAATTAAAGGCCGAGGAATTATGATCCCAATTTATACTGTGGGTTTCATAGAGTAATTAGTCATGATGATCGATCTAGTAGGGATTGTAATAATTTCATACAACAGCTCCCAGAAGACCAAAGATGACTTTTTATTAACACGATTTTAGTGAACCCTCAAGGAACTTCCCATAACACTCATATGGGACTTTTCGATCCTCAAAATGTCAACCTGAGAATTTATAGAGATCCTTTCCCCAAGAATCTTGAGAATGAAAAACCTAACCTTCAAAATTCCAACATAGGGATTCCTGTAGCAACTTATGATCATGAAGCTTCTACATCTAATGATCCCCGAGTTGCTCCTAGCTTGGATTAAATAAATAAGATGAAGATCGTAGGTCTAGTCGAATTGGATAAAAATCCGGAGGTTAATACAACTACTCGTACTCAAGATTACACATCTCACCCTCTCCCCGTGTATCCTCTAGTGCAATATGACTCGCCGGTAGTTCCCAAAAATGTAGGAGCTTATAATTTTATCACACACCTTAACAAGAACTTTTCTCACATTTCCTTTTTGGTTTTGTTGAATAATTCTCTAGTTCACTAGCCCACTTTGTTAAAATCATTGTTTCTTGGTCATCTAGTGCATGTCACACCCCCTCTAGAGGCTTAGATAAACCATATAGACTTTGATGTTTATCCTTTAGGTCAACATGAAAGAGACACAGGATTCATGTTTGACATAAGCAAGATGCCTATAGACACAGAGTTGGCATGAAGAGGTATCCTACATTCTACATATAGGTATGGGTTTATAGTAATTATGTCAAGAGGGAAATTATCAATGACATGTCCACTATGAATATTGTCCCTTTCTCCTTCTTACAAAAATTAGGGTATGGAGAAATCAATTACTCTTTTACTAGAAATATGCTACGAGGTTATGACAGATTGAAAGATGCATCTATTTGTTACACTTGGTCCTAAGACCATTTTAACTAAGTTTTACATTATAGATAGGGAAACTAGCTATAATATGATTCTTGGTAGACCATGGATTCACCGGAATGAAGGCTATTCTGTCCACGTTGTTTCAAGAGGTGATATTCCTTCATTTAGACAAAGTTTTTGTAGCCCAAGGTGACCAAAAGCCTTTTGATATTCATCTAGTAAATATCAAGAAGACACCCAAAGTTCATTATGAGTTTGAAATCCCAGATAACCAACTGAATAAACCACCTCCCTCTAAAGAGATGGTTCCCATTATGAATCTAGTTCTGAAAACTTAAGTTGAGACACCCAAAGCAATCAAAGGATTCAATAAGAGTAAAGGTAATAATGTTGTGGTAGAGACTGTATCTACCAAAACAACATGCAAAATAGTAAAACTCTTAGAATATGACTAACCAATTTTTCTCCCATTCAAATATTCAAGTATCGGAAATTCCCTTCGAATAATCTCTCTCCCAGAAGATGGATTTGAAGAGATATGTATGGTTGAGGTTTCCAAATTCTAGGAGAAAATACTAAGAATAGAGAAAAGTCAATTTTTCTTGTCAACTGTTAGATGATCCATTACGATGGAGCTAAATTCCATTACAATGTAGGGGATGGGGTGATTCTAACTTTTGAAGAGGGTAGAATCATGCCATTTTCTTTTAAGCTAAAATTTGAGTTTTTCAACAATAGATTGGAGTATGAGGCTTTACTTCTCAATATCATTATAGCCAATAGGATGAGAATAAATAATGTTAGAGTCCTAGGGGACTCGTAACTTATAGAGAACCAAGTCTCAGGGGTTTATGAGACTATAGCTAATCATTTCCAGCTCTACAAGTCTATTATGTGTGAGTTGTACAAAGACTTTGAATTTATCTCAATAGCAGCAATTCCTAGAGAGAACAACCGACTTGCCAATTCTATGAATTATTCTTCTCATTTATGTCCTAATGAAGTTTTAAAAGAAAAAAAATTAACAGTCTCAATCTAGGATGAAACCCTAATTCAGAAGATTCCAAATAATATAATATTGGCATATGTAGAGAATGGGAATGAAAATGTTACATTAGAATTCACTAAGAACGATGAAGTAATCATAGTTTTTTTACATGCTTACACTGACCTTCATCTTGCACACTATAAGAAAGTATTATCTCTTGTTCCTCACCCTTCTTCATACTCTGGGGAGAAAAAAATGTATCTTCCCTCATCATAAGATTTAGAGGTCTACGAAGTTGAGGAAGATACTCTGGAACTGCCTCCAGCTCCTTCTAAGTTTAAAGAAGGAAATTCCTCCTTGATAGAAGGTACAATCGATATCAATATCAGAACCAAGGAAGATCCTATGATTTTGAAGCCTTGTTATTCATTATCACTAGTATATATATAAGAACATGTTAAGGTTCTTAAAGACCATTCTCGAGCTTTCATGTTTAGTTAAAAAGACATGAAAGGAGTTTTTCTTAATGCAGTCTAGTCTACAATCTAGCTACCAAGCCAAATGTTAAACTTGTAAAACAAAAGCTAAGACCTATAAAGCCCAAATTTTCTTTAATGGTCAAAGAAGAAGTGATGAATCTTATACAAGTAGGTTTTATAAAATGGTCAGTGGACTACTCCATGTGGTTGTCCAAAATTTTCCTGGTCCTTAAGAATAACAAGAAGATAAGGATATCTATTGATTTTAGGGATATAATTTAGGAATGTCCTAAAGATGATTTCCCACTATTTTCCATTGATATCATCATCGATGCAACAACTGGTTACGATTTTTTATCTCTCATGAATGGATTTTTAGGATACAATAAGATAAGAATTTCTTAAGAATATCAAACCAAAACAACTTTCACCACCCCTTGGGGAACCTTTTGTTACATAGTCATGCCTTTCGGTTTGAAGAATGTTGGTGCTACATATCAAAGAGCCGTGACCTATATATTCCAATATCTTATTCATAATATTATGGAGACATAAGTTGATGATCTCTTGGCCAAGGCTAACAAGAGAGGTGAGCATCCTAAGGATCTTTGAATCATTATTTCACGCTTAATCAAGTATGGTGTGAATTTAAATCCAGAAAAGTGTGGCTTCAAGGTAACAAGAGGTAAGATATTAGGTTAAATTATTTCCTCTTGAGGTATTGATGTATACCTTGCAAAGATTCAAGTAATCCTTGAAATGACTCCACCAATAGATGAATCTAGTACTAGGTATTTATTAGGAAATCTTCGGGAAATTTGTAGGTTTGTTCCTGATTTAATGTATGTTATCCATACCATTAATGGCTTTCTGAAAAATGCTTGTTGTAAAATACAGACAGATGAATGTCACAACACATTTGATTTAGTCAAGTTTTTCTTCATGTAACTGCCAACTCTAATTCTACCAAATTCTAATTGTCCTCTCATCTTATATTCTAAAGCCACATATGTTTCAATAGTGTACATGATAGCACAATAATATGATGATAGTCATGAGCACATTATCTATTTCATTATTTGTACACTCCTCGAATATGAAACTTAGTATTCTCAAGCAAAAAAGGAATGTTTATCCATTTTTTCACAACTAATAGGTTAAGGCATTACATGTTTAACCAAGAAACGAGAGTGATTATCAAATCTGATCAGTTGTGGAAATTCCCAATTCAGGTAGCCTTATCCAAAAAGGATGGTAGATTCATAACGCTTATTGGTGAATTTTAACTTACCTTCATCAATCAAAATTTGGTTAAAGGATAAATTATTGTTGATTGGTTCTTTAAAACCCCTATACATTATGGAAAGATAGTTGATTTGAGTTTCCTGGATGAATGCATATATTACATAGACAAGCCCACCATTACCTCATATCCATGGTACATGGATATAATAAACCATATTGTATATCAGACATATCTTAAAGGTGATAACTGGGAGAAAAGGTGATGACTTCACTTCATAGATGCTAGGTACATGATCATAGAACAAGTTCTATACTGGAGAGATTTCGATGGTATGTTACTTAGATGTGTTGATGAAGAAGAAACATAGAAAATTCTCTTTGAATCCCACAGTGGAGTCTATGGTGGTCACTTTGGAGGGAATTCAACTACTCGTAAAGTTCATTGGATGACTTATTTCTATCCCACATTAGAACATGACGTTATGGGATATGTGTGAAAATGTCAAAAATACCAAGAGTTCTCACATTCCATACACATCCCAACTTAGGATTTATAACCTATAGTAACAACTTGGTCCTCCACTTGGGGTTTGGAATTGATAAGGAAGTTATCTGTTATATCATCAAAAGGCCATAATTTAATAATCATGGCCACATAATATTTTACAAAGTGGATCGAGGCCATGCCTCTGACTAAAATACCTAGATTTTTCATAGCCAAGTTAATCTTGAATCAGATTATTTGTAGGTATGGCATTCCACAAGTCATTATTTCATATAATGGAACTCCTTTCAAGAATGATGAGGTGTGTGAGTTATGCAATCAATTCAAAATATCTCACCATACGGCCTCTTTATACTATCCTCAGGCTAATGGATAGGTCGAGGCTACCAAAAAAACTTTGAAGTTCATTCTCCTTAAGATGGTTAAGAAAAATAAGAGAGATTGGAACCTAAAGTTATGTCCCACATTATGGGCTTATAGGACTTCAGTTTGAACACCAACATGGTAAAACCCATTTTCTTTAGTTTTCAATGTTGTAGTGGTCTTACCACTGGAGGTAGAATTTCCTAGTATTTGTGTGTATTTACGAAGAATTCTAGATGAAGATGAGTATCAAAATGTTCATCTAGTTGACTTATAAATCTTGTATGAGAAATGAATTAGAGCCAAATAACATCATTTGGTTTACACAAACATAATGTGTCATCACTACAATAAAAATGTCTATGAACATGAAATTTGGGTAGGAGACCTTGTTTTGAGACTTGATAGCCGAATAGACAAGAAAGTCAGTGAAGGTAGGAAATTCGGGACAAAATGGTTAGGATCCTACCAAGTAAAAGAAGATTTTAAAAATGGTGCATATCACTTGTGTACTCTAGAAGGTGAGGATTTTGGTGAATTTATCAACTCACTTCACCTCAAACATTTATACATCTAGTCATTTGCATCTCCATGCTGTCCTTTTACATTCTCATTGTCTTGCCATCTATATTGTCATTTTGCTAAAATTGTATTGTGGAAACTTAGTTTTCAAGTGATTTTTAGGATTTCAAACATTGCAAAACATCTCAATCATACCTCTTCTATATTTTCTTCATGTATTCAAATTATATAATTTTTTATCATCATTTCCAAACATGAGAGAAATTTTTACATTAGTATTATAAGGACTTGCATGCTTCATATTTATCATAGTTTCTTTTGATTTGGGTGTTTCTTTCTTACGGTTTTACCTATAAGCTTGTTAATGATAGATCTTCCCCTAAAAACTTTTTCCATGACAAAAAAATTCTAAGCATTTCACTTGGAACTTTTGTTCACCTATCTCAGTCTTTGGTGATGAGCCTGTTGATAATTTATGCACTTGTGCAAAAATGGGTAGCTCGAAACTTTGTCGTTACGATGAAAGTCATGGGTGAAGTATACCTAAGCTAAGGAAGTTTTGATGTTATTAGTTACTGTTGAATTAATTAATGATTAAGTGAAATCTGCAGCTATGTGTGCTGTTACAAAATGTAACAGATCACATAGTCTGCAATTTCATGATACCTTCAACAAAAGAACACAAAGGCCCCAAAGGACAGCTATGTTGTCTTGATGAAGACACTGAATTACAGAGTAGGTGAAGTGTTGAGTTTTGGTACAACAAACATAACTGCATATTACAGAAATCAAATTTCATTACTAAATGTTACAGGTTCTCATTAATGTTATTTCCTTCATGTTTAAGACATTCAATTATATGACTGAGTTGTTTAGTTCATAATACAATCCATACAAAAGGTTGAAATGTAGAGAGAAATATACAACTCATTTACAAAATTCAATATTTTATTCATAAGGAAAGTCAAATGTTTCCCACAGAAGCCATGGGATGTGACTGAAAAGTAAAGTACATCTACTGAAGTAAGAGGTACACATGCATGAAATAGAAAGAAAAGGAGTATGAGTGAACCCATCATTGCCTTGTATATTCTCCATTGTGCAAATCATCTTCTTTCCGTCTTGTTTCATCTTTGTCTCCATAGCTGAAATCATGGTACCTAAAAAGTAAAATATAAGGAATCATCAATAAAGAGCTCATGGTTAATCCATATTCCTACACTATCCTAATTCATGCATATGGATCTCTAAGAAATAATAGCTATAGAGTACTTAAAGATCAGATTGCATAGTTCACTCAGGAAGCAGACAATAAAAAACAGAACAAGAAACATGGACACAAGAGAGGCCAAAAGCCTAATTATTTTCTAACTATTTTCTTAAAATGTACAAATATAGGTTGCAGCCAAGAATAAAGAATCATATACATGTTGAAAAAGGAAGGCCAATGTAACTGAAACTCAGATATTGTCTACAAATGGAAGAGGGTTACAGTATAGAAAAAACAAGATGCTTACATACACAATTTATTTTCCATAAAATACAACTACTGCAGCTGAAAAGGGAAGAAAGAAGAGTTCTGGGAAAATTTTGACAGGGCTTCGCCATGTAAAATAGACATTTACAACTTTTCCAATATTTGTATCAAGCTGAAATAAAAGAAATGCAATAAAAGTAACAGATTACAGTATCTGAATCAAGGCTTATGCTTGATAATGGTATCAAAAACACGTAAAGAATTGCTTGAAAACTATTATAGGGATTAAAGAGTATAAGTGCAACTACTAAGTTACAAATAGGTAATTCAAAAGTGAACTGAAGAAAGAGATGTATAAGTCAACCACTTCATTTACATATTTTATCACCATCATTCAACCTTGTAAAACTCACATGAGGTCAATAAGCAAATCTAGAGCAGGACAAGGTAGATTATTGAAAAATCATCCATGAATCAAGCTTGAGATGTCAACCCCAAATTTGAAAGCTTCACCAAATATTAGTCAGGATGCAATATGGAAATCCTCAAAGATGATTAAATGAGGTGTATAGCTTAGAATCATTAAAGAAAAGAGATACTTATAGGGATACTTATAGGTTTTCTCATTCCAATGAATAGTTTCCAGTCAGAGAAATCAAATATGGATAGAGGAAGAAATCTATGGTGAAGAATAACAATACCAGAATATCAAATACAAAATATTTTGCAACTCAGTTTTGGAGGAGAATGATAATGGATTCTACATCTATCCAGAAAGGATCCAAGGTTAAATCCCTTTTAAAGTGGCGTTTCAACACAACATTGGAAGGTTATATAGCAAGATCGGAACAGAAAACCCCAGGAAGAGATCAAAACCTAACAGACGGTCAGAGCTTCAAATTATTTCAAGAATCAATTTCATGGCCTAGATATGAGGAATCAAAGTTTTAAAATAAAAATAATGGTGACATATAATCAATAATGAATTCACATTTGCTAACGAACAATCACAATTACAGTGGTCAAACAAAGAGGTTGCAGAAGACCAAAAAGAACTCACCTTAAACATAATGGCATTTCCAAAAACCTTGATTTCATGTAGCATGTAAAAGCAAACAAAATACCCATAGAGGATTTTGATCTCTTCTTATCAACGGCCAATCATGAAAGTACAATTCAAACCAGGAAATGTAAGTATTAGTGCACGAAGAAAATTGATGCCTCAATTTCTACAGATGTTTTCTAAACAGAGTTTAAGAAATTTTCAAGATTACAACTACAGAGAAAAGATTTCCTAGGTTATGTGATTACGACTATGGATCTCATAAGAGCCAAGCCAAGATTCATAGCTATAGCGTCCATGATCGCGATGGTCTTGCTCAGAAGCTCTAAGGAGAGAAAGATATAAAAGTGTAGATATTTCAAAGCCCAAAAAAATGTGAATTTCATGTAAAAAATGTAGAGAACACAGATTCGTAAAAGGATTCCAAATCTTCATGATGGTTTCCTTTCACTACTAAGTAATCTCTCAAAGCTCAGCAAGGTCGAGTTTAACAGAGTAAAACAACCATGAAATATAGATGCAAGAAATCTTGATATTACCATTCTGAGACGAACTTGAGCTCAAAGAAACTTCCACAAAGGCTCTAATAGGGATAAAGAATTTGTTCACTAGGGAGATGTTTCTAATGAGAAATTGAAGCTCGATAAACACTATCAATGGCGTCAGAAAAACAAAATTTCCACGTTTTTGTCCATCAAAATCAGATGCAAAGTGGAAAAATGAATAGTTTTCAAGTTTTTTTAACTCACCTACATCAACCGTGGCTTAACAAAGCTCAACCTTGGTCAATAGATCAATGATTGAAAATCAACAAGGACATAGATCAATGCTTGAGAATCAATCTCCAAGTTTGAAGCAAACCATGGTTCAAGCCATTAAAACACATTTATCACATGTCAAAAACCCTCAAATCATGCTTCATAGATTAACAATAAAAAAATAACAGGTACAGAGATCGACATTCCCAAATGGTTCATCAAAATCAAGGAAAAATTCATCCAATCAAAATGGCAATCGGTTGACCAATTTACCAAAATTTCAAATTGTAAAACTTTCATCCACAAGGCCGCAGGCCCGAGAAGGGACACGTATCATCACCACAGTGGAAGTAGATAAATGGAGGTCGGGGTTCACTTAAGTTTTCAAACTTTAAAAAATGCAAAAGTTAAAAGTTCCAAAAAATTTCCCAAAGGCCTAAAAACCCACAGAGGAGTTATATTCCACAGGCCCGCCAAAGGACAAAACTTCAGATTAGTCTGCAGGCCCGCCAAGAAATTTTAAATTCCAAATTTTTGTGTAGGCCCGAGAATCGACAAAGGGCTCAAAAAGGTTCTTAAAGTCAGCAAAAGACTTAAAATGTCTAAAATTTTTCCCGAAGGCCCGTGAAAGCAAAGGGAGAAGAGTTTATGTGCCATCCAAGCTATCATTTTGAGTTTTGAATTTCAAAAATTTGAATTATAGTATATGTTTCAAGTGATTCAAAGGGGCCGACCAAATTATGCCATCAATAATCACCAAAAAAGGTGAAATTTCAAACTATACACTCTTAAATGCAAAAACTGACAAGTATTACATGGTCGTGTTTAATTAAAAGGTGACAGAGACTATGATATACCATATGTGGTCGAATATAATATGGTGACACTTTTCCAAAGTGCCCTTGTATTATTTTAAAACCATAGTATTATGCTAAGTCCACAAGAATGACCAAACTCAGTTGAAGACAAGTGTACGAATCAAAAGTGGTCCCCATAATGGCTGGATTATTTTGTGAATTTCGCAAGTGTTGTAATTATTTTTCTCATAAACAGGGAGTTGAATTTTTGCATGTTCACACATAGGAAGATAATAACAAGAAGACAAAGTGGCATGTTTACATGCCCATGGAGAGAGACTTGCCTAGCAAACAATCTTATTTTTAGCAAATTATTTACTCTTGCTTTCTTAAAAATAGATCAATCAACTTCAGTTTGACCAATTGTAATCAAGGCTATTAAATGCCTATTTGTAATTGAATGCTCTATTTTTATTCCTTTATCTATTATTAAATAAAGGATAAAAATAGGATGTATGAGGGAGTACAAGCCTTAGGCTATTTTTAGGAAGAGGGTGAACTATTTTTTGCTATATATTGTGTGCCTTTGCAAAGAACAAGGGGAGAACTTCTGGAGGACTTTTTGGATATAGGAGTACCAAAGAAAATTTTGCCATTTTTTCCTTCTGAGTGTGAATAATTTCTTCCTTCCTAATTATTTACAATCTTGTGTATGTTTCTATTAGTCTTGTGAATGTAAATTCCCTGATTAATCATCTTACCCTGTTGCTAAAATTCAGTAGTTTTTGTATGATATTAATGTGCATGTTTAGCTTAGTAGTATTGTTGTGATAGTCTCCCTCAATACCTCCAAGTTGTTTTTCCCTTAATATTTTGTAGAAGAACTATTGGTTTGTGCATCAAAAATCCTTCACATATCAATTGTGCATATACTCAGTCAAATCCCTCATACAAATTTGGTGTATCACCTTAGTTTTAATTATTTTACAGTCATCTTTTACCCCTAAGCCCCAGAATCAATTTAGGATACATCAACAAGGAACTGACCTTGATACCAAAGACTCGCCTCAAAATAGGTATACCTACAGACCTGAGGTGTTTCAATTGCATCTACGAAAGAGAGAGATTAAATTTTGTAAGCTTAGAAAACCTGCAACCATCTCTCTACAGGGTGCACTTTTGAGAGATAAAAGAGCCCTCACATCCTCCTAGTTACAAAGGGGTTGAGATTAGGGGAAAATTTTCCCTCTTAAAAAGCACAATCCAAAGCAATGTGTGTGTGTGTGTATAAACACAAATTTTCTTATTACAAGTAAACTACATTTTCCGTCCCTCCTAATCTTTGGTGATGAGCCCATGCTTCTTACTAGTAGCACGAGGTTGGGAAAGTTCCCTTACTCACCCACATTTTTTCTTTGGTGATGAGCCCATCCTTTTTATTGGTAGCATGGGGCAAGATGTATGGGGTCATATCAAAAACTTTAAAAAAAACTTTAAATAAACAAAGAAATAAAAGTGCTTAAAATCTAAAGTTCCCAAGAAAATGATTTAGATGCATATGTTAGGAGAGATGATCATCCTTTAACCAAATCTTATCAATTAGTAGGCCATTCATGAATTTAATTCTATTCAAAACTCATAAGCGGAAATCATTTTGAACTGGTTAGCTAATCTTGATTGGGGTTGGCTTATGAGTTTCAGAATGAATATTTTTCAAAATTATTGTCTCTTAATCATCATTTTCCATACATTCTTCAATCATGAATCTCACATCCATCTTGAATCTTAGTGATGAACCCTTACATCTTACTAGTTGTGTGGGGTCAAGAATGGTGTAGTGCCCACTTCCCTTTGACACCTTTTTGATGCTTATGCGGATACTATTAATTTCATTATAGACATTACTATATTTTGATTTAGTATACAGCTAGACATTTGATTATGGATTATTGTGGATTTTGATTTGATTATGATGCATGATGATTATTAGAGACACCTGAAATGTGGATGATGATATATTATTGGACATGGATATTTTATGGGTGTTGTTGGATATTGTGATTTGATATGGAAAATTAATATTTTATGATGCAAATATATTTGTTGATTAAAAATGCAAATGATGTAATAAGTGACTTCGATGTTGTTGTGATTCATTGTGTAGTTGATTTTTGTGATTTTTGTATCATATTGGATGTTCTGATATGGCCACGAGGCCGAAGAAGGTATTTGCATTTTGCAGGTTAAAAATATCGCAACAAATCATCGGGGATCGGAGACCAACCAAAATGGAATTCTAGGTGACTTCAACACGGTCACCATAACAACTTGTTTTATTGTGTTGTTTGTTTTTTTGTTAGAGATTCCCATGGGGGAGAATCGTCTTTATATGTGACCATGGGTTGTGTATTTTACTTTTATGGTTAATGTTTATTTATTTTTGTATGTATTTTATTTGTAATGTGTTCTCTTCTTTTAATTAATTAATTGTGATGGATTAATGTGAGAGATCATATTTTTAAATTTTAATTAAATAAAATTGGGATATGGAAAGTAATTATTAGAGTTGTTGGCTGTTTATAATTAATTTGTAAAGGATGTGTAAGAGGTGTAAGAGTTTGTGTAGGTCAGATTTTAGAGTAAGAAATACTCTACCTCCATGGAAATTCGAATTTGACCTTGGGGGATGTTTTTGGAAGCTTGTGGGACAAGTAAAACTTGCCCCATGCCTCTAAATTTATGTTACCAACCATACTTATGGTTGAGGATGTGATTTGTGACTTTATAATGCATTTTTATTCCTTTTTGTGCATGTTTTTAATCACACTTTTTTACTTTTTAATTTAATGGTTGTCCCTTGAGGTGTGGGCTATTTTTGAGTGTGCAAGTAACTTGTCATTCTCCACCCACCTCTTTATTGGGCCTTAGAGTTTGGAGTCTATCTTTTGTGTTTGAATGTGAGGATGGATGATGTGGCACCCTACATGGATCCACATCATCCTCTTCTTTCCCCCTTCTATATTTATTTGAAACTCTCTTCTTGTTTTGGGGTTGTTGGATCATTTTGCATTCCTCCTTGGGGGCACATTTTCTTGGGAGATCTCTTGCTTTTAAAGGAAGTCTTGGAGATGTGTTATTGTCTTGGAAATCTTGTTGTTTGGAGCTATGTTTTTGTCTTGGAAAGCTTGTAGTTGGGAAGCAAATTAACCATGGAAAGGTAGGGACTTAACTTTCTTTTTATTGTTGTTATTTTCTTACTATGTGGTGTGGAAAATGCTTGTTTTGGTTGTTATTTTGTTGGCTGGTTGGGTAGACTGCCTTAGGGAAGGTGTAGGAGAAGGCTATGGGAAATTATTGTGGGGGGGCATAAGGGAATGCCATTGGCATCAAATTTTTGTGGAGGGAGTTTGGGTTTGGGATCCATCATGGAAAAGAAATAGCTTGCATTTCTTACTTTGTGGGGGGCATAAGGAAATATGTGGGGGGAAAAAGGATGGATTTTGTGGGGGGCATAAGGAAATGTGTGTGATGAATTACTTAGTGTTTTGTATTTGGTGGATGCCCAATTCCCAATTGGGAGGCAAAAGTAGCTTCCCCCATAGGCCTTGCTCCTTTGGCTTGCAAGATCAAGCCTGAGTTCTATTTTGATATGTTTTAAATACAGTTGTGAACTACTGCTTGATTTTGGTGTTGCATTGTGTTTTAAAAAAAAGAAAATGTGTATGTGAAAGAATGTTGTGTGTGGAAGCCAGTTGTTGCCATAGTTGAATTGCACCTTTTATTGTATTTTGGTTGGGGCTCTGGGAACAATGATGAAGGAAGGCTTCTCCTTTCATTGGATGTCTTGGTTGGGTGGAGAGTGTTGCCTTTCCCCCTCTTTGTTGTGATCATTTGGAGAAGAAGAAATGGAGCATGTTGCTGTTTTGGAGCCAAAGAAATGTACAATCTGATAGTCCCTTCTTGTGAACAAGTTATTGTACTCCTTCCCACTTGAAGTGGATGAATTGTATAATTATTTGTAATGATAAATTGCTTGTAATGATGAGGAAAGATTGAATTTAAATTGTGTAATGTAAAAAACTAACTTCCATTCTCTGTTTTGGAAAGGAATGTGAAAGAGTGTTGTATATTTTATATACTGTATTTGAAACCAAATGGAAAAGAGAAGTTGCAAAGTTGTAATTCTTTTTAAACCAATAAAGGAATGCACTATCTTTCTCAAAATTGCATGGTTGTATTGGAATTGAATTATCATTGTGAATGGAATCTCTATTTAATTGCAAGAAGAAGAAACACGTAGGTGGGAACCATATAGTATTGTTTCACCTTTGAAATGTACATTAGAATTGAAATCAGAACTACAATTTAACTTAGAAATGAATGGTTGATTTAGTCAAGCAAAGGTGTTAGAATAGAATAGAAACTATATACACATTTAAATGTTAGAATTGATATACCAATTTAAAAGAGATAGTTCATTGTTATAAACTTCATTCTGGTAATTCATTGTCATGAAAAAGTACAGTTCAAACCTGCACTTATTAATCAACTTAAAAATGTTATAAATTAACTTGCTAAGACATTAATGAACCCAAATGGACAAAGAAAAATTAAAAAAACAACTTAACCATTGCCAATTCGAATACAATCTCTCTAATAGTCATTTTTTCTGTCTATTGTTGGAAAAATACAATCTTGAATAAATTGAACAAATTTACTTCCCTAAAACACTCTAAACCCTCCTTAGACTAATTCACCATGTCTGTTTGACATGTTGAGTGAAGGAGATGATCTAATTTAACCAAATTTGAGAAGCTGAAAACTGCCAGTTCACTAATTAAAAGCCTGCAAATCCTTTTTGAAAAATTGACCCTTAAAAACTTATTAAAAAGTAAAATCTATGGTTCTTGTGCAAATAGGGCATTGATATCTTTCCAAAAAGTCCTCGTTTTCCCAAAACTGAGCTTTCTAGCTCAAGTCATGGCACTTGGAGGTTTTTGTACCTTGGCGGGAAATTTTGGGAAAATTTTCCCTGGCGGGCCCGCAAGCCAAAAATTTCCCATCATTTTTCCTTAGAAAAGTTTTGGGACAAATTGTGACTTGGGAAAATTTTCATTTTTTCCTCCACCATCCCGCAGCCAATCAGAGGGCGCCACGTGTCCTCTTGGGGGCTACAGCGGAGCTGCATTTACCTTTTTGAACTTGACCTTTTGAAAATTTTGGGGAAAAATTTCCATTTTGGCCTCACCGCCCTGCAGCTAATGAGAGGGTGCTATGTGGCACCTTGGGGTGGCAGTGAGGATGAGGGGAGGGGAGGGAGAACCCTTTGTTATTTTGGTTTTGGCCTCTGGAAAATTTTGAAAATTCTCCCCATAGCCCACAACTCTGCCTCCTCCTTTGATCCTCTTCTTCCACGGGTGCGCAGACGCATGTGTCATTTCGTTTCCTTTTTCCTCCTTGGGTGTAATACGCTAATTCCTCCCACCGCTCCATCCCCTCCTTGTCTTCCCTGACGTTGTCTCCGCGGTCACCACATGTCCCTGGAGGACCCAAGGAGGCTCGGAATTTTTTGTGACTTGGAGCCCGTACAATGGGAAAACTTTCCTAAGTTGTACCTGCAACCTGCCAACCCGTTCAAAGCGTTTTTCCCTGCCTCTTGACATGTGTCATTTTAGGGGAAAATTTTCCCTAAGAACTCTGCCCACTCATATCTCGAGTTCTGTAAGGAGTTAGGAGGACTTCTTTATATCACCGGAAAGGTGAGAAAATTTCCTATCCAATGGGAATGGTTTAGGGAAATTTTGGAAGTGTTAAGTAAGAGAAAAAATTATTTGAAACTCTAAGCTTGTTAGAGAGTGGGTATGGGGGTAGATTTCTCCCTAAAACTAACTAGAACATCTAACCCTAAAATTTGAACCTTGTGTACTTGATATTAGTTAATAAAGAAAACTTGTGTTTTGGTAAATAGTTTTTGTTCCGGAACCTACCAGTGGCAAACTGTTGTCTTGCAACTCGGTTGTGTTCACTCCTAAAAAAAAAAAAAATTATCCCATAATTTTTCTAGCTAATCCCTAGGTTGTTTGTTGGGTCTCAAGTGATTGTTGAAATGGGAATCACAAATGGAGTGAGATCATCCTATCATCATATTATACTTAACACATTTTTCCAATGAAAAGAAATGTTAAATATTGTTTGAAAAATAATTTTTCCTAAGTACAGTTTGTTTTCACATGTGTAGCCATATATACAACATTCTATTTACCACATTACATTATCATTAATAGCATACATTAAAAAAATCACAAAAACAACATAAATTCCTAACCATCTAGGAGTATAAAAATGAGATGAATCATAATGAAATTAACTCTTACTAATGAATTCTGAGCTACAAAAATGATGTCTAGTTTTATATATATATATATATATATATATATATATATATATATATATATATATATATATATATTCTCGAGTGTAGTGCCATCACACCAAAGGACAAGTGCAGTCAAAACACTCAACTATGAGTTGAAAATACAAAAAATCTATCTATACACAAAAATGGTCCTAAAGCAATAAAGGCACATGGCCTATCCTTCCCTCTGAGAACCCTGTGAAGGGGTAGGGAAAGGACTTCTATTGTGGCTTCTATGATGATAATGGCTGGGTGTAGTATGGGAGCATCCATGCATTGAACAATGAGAACATTTGTGTGAATGATCAGCGGTTATAGCCCCACTGCATGAAGATCCTCGTCATCTCTCTTTGTGTAATATCACAATCTCAGTCTTCAACCAAGAGATCTCTACTGCCACATGTCAAGCTAGTGAAAAAAAATAATTGTGGTGGTCATCTTGTGGTGGGGCTCTTGAGTCTATTAGTAAGGCCTCTTGGGTCTTCCTAGTAGTAATAAAAAACAATCCTAGGTTCATGCACCTAATAAGATCGCTTTATCCATTAGTTGTGGCTACAAAAATAAAATGTACAGTGGTGAGTTAGAAAACATAAAAAAGAAATAGATTTCACTAACATCTAATATAAGAGGTAGAAGGAAAGATAAGGGTGTAAATACTCACTCAGGTCTCCGATGACCCAACTTAGGTCTAAGATAGTGCTACACTTTCTATAGGATCCATTACGGCCTCCTCCTCCTCCATCTCTTGTGGATGGACTTACTCCTCATCCATCTCCTTTGCATAGATGAACGCCTCCTATGCCTCCTCCTTATCTCTGGAAGCCATCGATGCCTCTCCTACACCCTACCACTCAAGATCTAACTCCTCTTCTAAGCTCAAGTCTGTATTGACTTCCTCCTCCTCTCTCCCAGTCAAACCCTCACTAATCTATAAAATTTAGCTCGGCCTAATGAAAACACTAGTAGCTAAACCTAGTGCATCTTTTGGTGTCCCAGTTGTGAATCTGAGAACTATCAATGTCTACTAAATTTGGCCCTTATGGCTGGCTCTTACCTATCATATTCCCCTATACACAATGAAAACCACTGGAAGATTGTCTAAGAAAGGAAACATAAACTTCTAGGGAACCTAAAGCACTGGATGTGTCTCGGCTTGACTATTATAGTCAACCAACAAAGAGGTATTAGTGCATGTAGTTAGAGTAACTATCTCCTCCGCCACCATGATAACATATCCTGATATGGTTGGGCCACCATATCTATTATAGTCAAAGTCACTGCTAAATGTGGCACGGCCCTGAGTGGAGCCATATCTACCCATCTATCAGCCCTGATCTCTCTCAAATCTACTATACCAACACCCCTCTAGTAGGGTATTACCTACTCGTAAACCCATGACATCACTAATGTGGGGTGGCTAAGAGATCTAGCCCCACATATGACAATCTAGTACAAATCATGATAAGTAGTGCCAAGTATATCTATCCCCCACGTAAATAATCTTCCATAGAGCTCTATGCTCTCGAAAATGGGTGCCCATAAAACTAGAAACATGTTCCTGCCCTTATCCCTAGTCAAACATGAGACCAAGATATCAATAATATCCTTACGTAGAGTAGGAATAGGGAAAAAATTGATAGTGAACAATCTAACTCCATTCTTACAACCTGCTTAGGTACATGTGCATCTTCAAGGTATGTTTCCCATCTACGCGCCTCAACTGATGAGTTGGCACTCTCCAGTGCCAACTTCTTTCTTATGATAAGAAGAACAAGAATCCTATATATATCCTTCAAAGTGATATACCACTCTCCCTTTACACCAATAAATTAGAAAGTGTTCCAATCCACATCCTAATATGTTAGAAAGTCAGAGAGAAGGAGAATTGCTAGAGAAATTGGCCGCGTCTAAGCTAATCACCATATAATTATGCTATCTAACAATCCCCTCTCTGTTGGTGTCAATGTAGACATAAAATCATGCTCTTTGGGTAAATATCTAGTCTCAATCACATACTACCATTCATATGATTCCTAAGTACAAAAATTAATAATTAACCCATGTCTTTGGCCATCTTTCGTTACTTTTTGTTGCTACTTTTGGTATTGCATCTTTATTGACCCAATCTATCTTTTCATACTTTAGTTTTATGATTTCTGGATTGGTGTGCCCAGCCAAGATGCCAAATCCAAGTGCCCTCATCCTCTTTATACTTTACTCACACTTTTTTGGTTCTTTCTATCTGTTTGAGCATATTATCTTTTTTTAGTTGGCCTTTTTGGGGTTAATTACAAAATTCAATCAAGGTAATCATATAAATATACATTTATGTAATCATAATAAGGGATAAAGTACTAAGCACTATCTAGCATCACCTAAGGTTATATCCATCGAGGATTCTTTTTCTCCATTTGTATCCATCTAGCTCCATCACAAGGGACAAAGGCTAGTTCATCTGTATCACACTTCATAGGAGGGGAGTTTATTCTATTCCATGCACACATTATTTACATTCTACATCTATCTACTTGCTCACTACTTCAAGTACGAAACACATAAGAGAAACCTAGGGTACAATTCTGCACACACATATAATTACATTGGTTCTAAGATGTAGTACAACACTCAATTATAAGTCCACCATTGTGGTGGTTGAGGATAGTTCAACCCCTTCATATGCATATTATTTTTTACAATTTTTATGTTTGTTTGGGTTTTTGTAGGTGATTATTTCATTCTAGATTTACAACAAAATATAGAAAAGTTCAGAGATATGCATGCGACAAGAAGAGAACACGTGTAAATATCTAGCGACCCTATCAGAACCAATTTCTAGCCATTTCTGTAGATCAAGATGCACATATTTCATACCACAGCATCACATGAACCCCAATCCCTTTTCCAAGTGCTCCAGTCTAGCAAAATCACTCAGATCTACATTTTCTCATGCTCATGTGCAATGGTCTTCCATACTTTTTCATTCAGTCGTCATTGCAACACAGTCCACAACCTCTACGAATCTTCCAAGGATCTCGTAACCCTCTTTGCACATTAGAGTTTCTACATTTCATTTCTTAGTTTTCTTGGGTTATTTCCTTTATTTATTTTTCCATTATTTACTACAAACCTACATTAGATTAGGCTATTATTTACACTTTAGCATAATTAGTCAATAATTGTAGAACCATGGGCAACCAGTACTGCTCTTAGGCTCTACTCCATCTAATATAATCCCCCTACATCCAAAAATAAGGAAAAAATAGCATATTATAGTATGATAAATGGATAATAAGCTCAATAAACAATTTAAATACAAACAAAAAATAATTAAAATTATATACTTAGCTTTTAGGTCACAAAAATTTGTGGTGGATATGAAATCACTGCTCTTAACAATGTTACAGTTGCGCAACCAAAACTATGTTATAGCAGCGGTGTCATAACCACCGTGGAATTTACACAACCACCGCA
This sequence comes from Taxus chinensis, assembly GCA_019776745.2. NCBI lineage: Eukaryota > Viridiplantae > Streptophyta > Pinopsida > Cupressales > Taxaceae > Taxus > Taxus chinensis. The sequence continues at coordinate 729,870,698 of CM034146.1, forward strand.
ACATTTGTGTGACTGTTGCAGTGGTTATGAAATAGTCACTCTGCATGGAGAGGTAGTTGTGTAACTTCTGCGATGGTTGTGTTACCTGAAAACAGGTTTGTGCCCTTAAAACTTAAAACTCAAAAATACATTATAAATGACCAAAATAATTCAAACAAATTACAAAATATACAAAACACCCCCTATGGTCATTTTGACTATAAAATTATTAAAAATATCCCCTCCTACAATTGGTTTTAAAAAATCATGACTTTTTAGGGTGAAAAATAAATTATCATAACTTACATGTTATTTGGACCTATGCTACTTCTACTAGTTACACTACCATTATGAATGAATGTTCTTTGATTTGACTGTACTTGTGAGTGAAATGGTCAACATAAATCTAGAGCTCCAAATTTAGCTAAGTGGGTATGTATAAACAATTTCTGAAAATAGTAAAAAGTGATATATATATATATATATATATATATATATATATATATATATATATATATCATGTATAAATATATATATGTGTGTGTGTGGGTGTGGGTGTGTGTATAGCTAATATAATATATAGATATAATATGGGTGTGTGTGTGTGTGCTGTTTGTGTTGGTGTGGTGTGTATATATCCTATATATATATATATATATGATATATATATATATATATATACTAGATGTATATATATATATACATATGTATATACGTATCTATATATATATATATATAGATTGTATATATTATATATAGTATATAATATCATATATAATATATATATATAATATTATTATATAATATATATAGATATACATGTATATATAAGCTCATATTTGGATTTCTAATGTTGCTTTGAATGAGGACGCGGGTTAGCATGTTAGATAATGATATTTATTATCCCCATGATATGGTAGTAAGATTTTCTTTCAATTAAAAATATTTTTCTAATTTTATCTTATAGTTACACTTCACTCCATTTTGTGATTTGTAGGTAGCAAGGAGGCTGGACTGGTGTAATTTCAACATACTATCTAACAAGGTAAGATCCATAACTCTCCCACTTGGGAGAACCATATTGATTTAACAAATCTTGGATTAATGCTAAACCATAAGATATTGCAGAGTCACATATGATAATTAAATGTTAAAGCATAGATTTGACACAAGTAATAAGATAGATAAAAATGAAGCCCTAGGTGTAAGAGAGGAATAAGAGACTTAGTTGATTTTTTAATAAATCCTAAAGTGTTCTGGATAGGAAAACTGATAAACAGGAGGAAGAAACTACTACAAACACACTCAGAAAATTATGGGACTGCCGGAATAAGTTGGACTAGGGTGCCTAGAATGGGACTGGGGTGTCTAGGCATTAGAGACCACTAGTAGGTTCATGTGACTGTGCAAGTGCTCAGAACCTAGTTTTTCTTGTATTACATGGTGGTCATTAACCTTTGTTGTTGATCACATGTATGTTGTTGGATGATCATTGTATTCAAAAGTAACCTGTAAAACCAATGATATCCTGTAAAACCCTAAAACACATCAAATCCTAAAAAATAAAAGATGCAAATGGGGATTTGAACTGACCCCAACAGTCACCCAACAGAGTGAACTTTTTAAAGAGCACTACACTACATCTTAGAATCCTTGTAGTTCTTGTGAAGTGTGTGATAGAATTGTTCTCTAGGAGGCCCTTGTGCAAGTGCATGTGATAATGGGCAATAGCTAGATGTACCAAATGTAAATAGAAGTGTGGATAGAAAAATGAACTTCCCTTCCTATACATGTATGCAAAAAATGCAGTCCCTTGTACCTATTATCTCAATTTGGCCCCTGACAAAATTGATCAAACACGACCCCATGCAGGAAGAAATCCAAGGAATGGCTTCGTCGCATGAGCCCACATTTCAAATCCAACAAACAGGTTGCAGATGGACTCTATAATGGAGTAGTAGGGTTGGGGAAGAGAAAACAAGGTTAGAGAAACCAAAGGCTCAAAGGAGAAGAATGGATAAAGGCTCAAAGTCTTTAGGGATTTATAAATGATTTAGAACGAGATAAAATTGAATAAGTATGAAAGAATTAGTAGAAGATTCCACGTGCCTCATTGGCACATCTCCAAGGGATAAACTAAAAAAAAAGTAGACTCAAATGAGTGCGGAGCCTCCATGTGTCCTAGGCCCAAAAAAAGACAGAATCGGTTGTTTAAAAGTCTAAACAAGTGTAAGGCTTCCATGTGTCATCTCAGTGTAATTTCAAGATGGGATCCCAAGGTAGAGACTCAAACTTGTGCTAGCCCTCCATGCGGTCAAGGGTCAAAAGAGGTCAATTCTAAAAATTGGGCCCAAATTAGTTAAGTATAAGAGTGCAGGAGGAAGGTGCCACATGTCTTAATAGCAAACATTCAAAGGCGCAGCCCAAAGCTGAGACTCAAATGAGTGCCAGATTGCCACATGTTCAGGGTCTGAAAAAGTAAGAGTGACCGTTAAAAATTCCAAGAGATTGCGGAAGCCTCCACATGTCTCGACCACACAACTTCAAAGGTAAAAACTGGGGGCATTTTTCAGATAAGCATGAAGCCTCCACATGTCCCAAGCCCAAAAAAAATACAGTAGGTAGTTGAAAATTCAAGATGGGGCAGAACCAACGGAGGGTGCCACATGCCTCAACGATGCAAATTCAAGAGAGGCGGCCCAAGGGCTAGACTCAGAAAAGTGTCGAGCTTCCACGTGTCCTTGGTCAAATGTATAGCCCCGCCAAGCAAAAGGACTTGGTTAAAAACATAAAGGAACAAAGAAAAGACATGGAAGAAGTCACGTGTTATCCCGATGTAACTTCAAAAGCAAAATCCAAAAGCGGTCCCCAAAAGAGCGCCATCCCTCCACATGGCCATATTCCAAGTCAAAGAGGGGAGGTGGGTCGCCGGGGTAATCTTAAATTTTTGGCTCTGTTCCCAAGAGACATAGAGTATAAAAACAAGTCATGCCTCTGCCGATGCCAAAGGAGCCATGTTTCAGGCCTAAATTACAAGCGGACTGGTGGGCCTTGAAGTGATTTTTTACCCAAATGAAAAATGTGGACCGGTGGACTTGAAGATGATTTTTTAACAAAAAGGTTTTGCGGGGAAGCAGGGAAAATTTTGAATTTTTGTATTTTTGTGCCAAAGAGGGGGGAAAAGTGATTTTTGGGCCTGTGGACCCACTATGCTAACTAGTTTCCACCAATTTTGTATGAACCCAATTCAAATGGGCATATCTTCTAATCCATTACCTGAAATCCAAAAAAAATTGCACCATTGGAAAGATCTCAACCCCGTCTACATCATGGAGATCTGAAACTTTAATTTTGGGGAAGTTAGGTGTGGAAAATGGAAAACGTCTTCATGCCATTAATGTAGGATCCAATCGCTCCAACAACTAGATCAGATTTGATCTAATCTGCCATTATTCCTCCTTCAACATGTCGAATAAGCAATCGAGGCAGATTTGATAGATTGTGGGTGGATTTCTAGGGGCACTAATGGCTGGTAGCTAAACTTCAAATTAGTTTTCCTACCTCTCTCTCCTTCTTCTCTTTGTGTTGAATTGATAAAAGAGAGAGATGGGTTCTTTGTAAAGGGTTGGAAATTTCTATTTTGCACCCTCCATTCTTCCCTTGTCTATAAGCAAATTTGTGGAGTTTCCAAACCTCCCATTCAAGTTGTAATGCAATATTTTGCCTCTTGGCCATTGTAATGCACTGTATCGACCTTTGGAGCAATAATATATGTCTGTGGATGATTATCGACCCTCTCATGTGTTTATTGTTGCCTTCTAATCTCTCATTGCAGTTTCGTTATCTATGTATGGCATTTACATTTGTATTTTTATGGTCTATGTTAGCTTGCAAAACGAGTGTTTAACATTCATTTGGTGCATCACCTTGTTAGCTTAGGTTTATATTTTTTGCATCTTCTCAACCCTGTCTCCTTGGTAAGATAGAGTAGGTTTTGGAATAGGTCCTCTGTAATTTATTTATCTGCACCTGAACAGAGGAATTAGAACCTGCCTTAATCTAGAGATCTCTCTCAACTCGCAAGGTACCACACTTTGAGAGATACTCCATGTTGTGCAATCACAATAATATTTTCAACCCTAGTTGCAGGCATTCAGGGGTGTTGTGATTCTACACTAACAGTTTTGGCACACAGGGTGGGAGAAAGAGGTTTCCATTTTTATTGCAACAAGATTGATGTGCACTTGTTACAAGTTTTTAGCAAATAAGAAGCTCTAAAATTACACATCTGGAAACTCTAAAGAGACAAAATCCACTGGTTTCAGTAGTCCAAATTTATCATATTCATGAGAATAATATGAACAATGTCAAGAACCAGAGAGGAGGGACTATTTGTCTATCTAAACTTGTCCCTAAATAGAGAGAGAGAGAGGGGAGAAGAGCCCAGAGGTCTCCATCTCCATTAAACAAAACCTTTTCAACACCTCCACCTAGTAGGCCGTTCATTCAATCAAAAAGGGTTCTCATGCCAATCATAATGGCATAACCACCCTACCCCTATTTCAACTTCACTAGTAGCAGCCCACTCAATCTCAATGCACAAAATCCAATCCCAGTTACAGCATTAAAGAGAATTCCCCATTTCACTGGAGAGAACCAGACTCCTCCTAGTTACCACATTCAAGACATTGCAAATGTTTGTGTAATTCATGAGATCACTGAGATGGACATTACATTTAAGTTGTTAGCTTCTTCACTCAAAGGTAAAGCTTCATGATGGTTCAGGAGTTTAACAACAGGCTCTATTCAGACTTGGGACCATCTGTGCAGAGCTCTCCACAACCAATTTAGAGAGAAGAGAGATAATTTATCCTTTTTGGAGCATTTGACAACCATCAAGAGGGACCCTAATGAGCAGGTGATAGATTTCAACTTTAGATTCCAAAGGACATGGGACAGGATTCCATTGGCTATAAGGCCCACAGATGAAGGTGCCTTATACTTTCTTAGATCTCTAAATTATGATATTGCTTTAATGATTCAATCAATGGGAGGAACAACCTTACCTGCAGACTATAAAATTTCCATAAGAGCTAAAAATTGTCTGATTCAGGCTGGCAAGCTTGCTCCTAGGTCACCCATGCCTCTATACCCAAAACTAGGAGACCCAATCACTAGTTAGACACCCACATTAGCTTTTATACCTACTCCTAGGAATCGGAATTCAGATGAAGCCTCCACCTCATCTTCTAACACCTCAAAAGAGCTTCAATAAGTTATGAAACAACTGCAAAACCTAGGGAATGAGACAATGACTATCAAAAGACAGCAAGCTCATAATTCTAGGCCCTATCATCCTTAGACTCGATATCTGGCTAGACCCCCATATCAGAAAAATAAACCACCAGCTCAGGCTGAAAATCAGAATCAAAACCAAGGACAACCTCAAGGTGCTAGCCCTTTCCAGTCATATGATCCAAACATAACTTCAACATCAAGGTCCTTGGTTCTAGAACAAAACAATATGGCACAACAATATGACTGGTGTTTCCCATGAAATCAGCCTCACAACCAGTCAATGTGTTTTAATGGTCCACTAAACCAGGACTTGATGGTACAGACCATTGGTGTGACACAAGAGTCTAGTAAAGAGGAAAATCAGCAGCAAGAAACTTTTCAACAGGCACCTCCAAGTGAAACTATGCTTTTCAATTGGCAGGTTGAAGATTTCTATGGTATAAATTAACCCCCTTCTCAAAGTGTAGCTTCCAATACATGGTCCAAAAAAAGGAATATTGGAGAGGGACCATTACCAAACTTAGGTAATCCTCAACCCTCCATTACTCCATAGGGTATTGGCACTCAGAATGTAACTCCTAATGTGCAGAGCCAGCCCAAGCCACCTTCTAGAACCACTCAGGCAACGGTTATAATGACCCATGCGCAAGAGAAAAATGTACCACGAAGAGGGTAGCAAAAGGATAGCTCATTTAACATCATTGAACAAATGAAGAAGATATATGTGAATATTTTAATGTGGGAGTCATTGGCCATTCCAGGACAGAGAGATCGGTTACAAGCTTCTATAGCCAATTGGTCAACCTCAAACTAGCCCCCCAACCAACAAGAGAAAATTCTTACCAATTTGGCTCGCCCCGAAGGAAACCATGTAGGAAAGCATGATAAGAATTTGAAGCCCCCTCTGTTCTATGTTTCATTAATCATTGGAGAAAAATTGGTACATAATTACATGATTTATTTGGGGGCAAGTAGCTCTGTAATGCCAAAACAAATAGCCGATCAGCTGGGTCTTCAATACGAATTCATCTCTAGAGGTGTAGTGCAATTAGATGGGACAATGGTAACAACGGTTGGAGTCATCAAATATTTAAGCATCACATTACACGCCTGACCCAATGTGACTGTATTGAAAAATTTATCAGTAATAGACTTGCTGGCACATTTTGTATTGTGTTTGTCGAGAGAATTCACTTCTAATATTGTATGTTATCTGTATGTTGATTGGTCGCACATGATTTTTAGAACAATGTATGGAGATAAGGCCACAATCAGATCTAGCCCATTGTAGATTACCATATTGAGTCTTATGTAACCAGCCTGATCAATGCCAATTATTCAGCCTTTGATTAAGAGGATATCCCAAGCACTTGTTGTTAGGATAAAAACATTATTATCCTATTTAATTATGCATTCCATAATTAATTAATTTATTAATTATTGATTTATGGTTATATTTAATTACAACCATCCTCTTGTTTGTATTTAGTTATTTCAGGAGCTGTTACATTGTTTTAAACAATATATTTGTTTGTATTTAAATTGTTGCTTCCCGGATGTTATTGGAAGCTTGTGGTTTTTGGAACTTGGTTTCACCTGTGCAACTTAACCTTTTGTTTGTATTTGGCTGTGTAATATCTATAAATATTGCAGCCCATTCTCTTTAGTTTTTTTGGTTGATTGAGATTAATAAATCTAATCAGGCTTCTGACCCTTTTTCTCAATCTACATTTGGTTTTAGAGCAGGTTGAAGGATATTAGAGGATTGCAGCAGAGTTTGAGGAGCATTGGAGAAGCTTGTGTAAGAAAAAGAGAGCCATAGTTGCCTCTGCAACGTCCCAGCCCCATCCCTTGCAATACCACCATAAAATTCCTCAAATTTTTTTTGCCGCCACCAAATTCCTCAAAACCACCTTAAACAAACAAAAATATTCCCCAATAGGGGTTTTGTCTCTAAAGTAAAAAAAATCAATTAGTCTTACTAGTTTTAGTAGGCTCCAATAGGTTGGAGGTCGGATAAAATTCACCAAGGAAGAGATTACAAGCTCAAAGGAAGGAAGAAAAATGATCTAAGGCGCCATACACAGTCAAAACCGACTTCATTCTCGTCAAAACCACCTGTCATTTTTTCTCTTTGCTGGAATTTTTGCTCAAAACCAGCTTTCCAAAACCATGGTTTTATGAAGAGGTATGGTTTTACAGTTTGGAAGTGTTTAATTATAATTTTCTCTTTATATATACTTGTTTAGCTTAGCCGCCCAAGTGGCTAGCATAACTTTTGTAAGACACTTCCCATCAAGAGAGGTCAAGGGGTCAAATCCCCCTCCCTCACCCACTACCAAATTTGGCAGAAAAATTAATGGAACCACTAACTTTAGCAGAAAATTCAAATTTAGTTATAACTAACTAAATTTAGCAGAGAAATCCCTAATTTAGGGTAAAAAAAAAATTTCTCCCATTCGGCCTGGTTTTTCATTTTGGACATTTTTTGCAAAAGGAGACCCATCTAAAAATTGCATTTTCAGCTGGTTTTTTGCAATTTTTAGCATTTTGGGTCGTATTGGGCTCAGGAGGCCACCAGGACCTGCGAAACAAAATTTTTTGCCTACCATTCAAATTTTCCAGTTTTTTGAATGTAAATTGTATGCTGTTGTATTATTGTACTGATTTGTAGGTTGCCATAGTAAACTGCAAACTTTGTAACTGCTCAAAAAATGGCAGAATTGTAATAAAAAAACAATAAAAAATTGGGTAATACTCACGAGATCCTAGATCTCATTCACAGCGTTCGGTATATATGGTGCCTCTGGGAAGCGCTTATGGGTAAAGCTGTCGCGACTACTACTGCACTTAACGCCTAATATAGCTGCAACAACGTCATCTGGGCATCGTCCCTTTAAATCGACGGGGAGTAATAAGGTCACAGTGCACACACTATGAACCATCCCATCCGTCTGTGAATGATTGCATGACATAAATCCAGACTGAGAAATTATCCAAGTATATAGTGAAGTTACGTGCATGTATGAGGATATTTCTTTGAGCCAGTGTCAATAATCACACAGACCCCATCAGTACTGTCTTGGTACCACGTATTGAATTCTTTCACGTACGTTAACGCCTCTTTCACGTACCGCCGGGTATATAGAAAGGGCGAGCTTCTTCCATGTACCGACGGGTATATCGGAAGGGCGCGTATATAGAAAGGTTCGGTATATCAGACTGATGGTATATAGATTGGGAGACCTAATACCTGGAGTGATAAGAGCCAAACCCTATCAGTGATCTCTGCAAAATGGGCACCAATGCCCCCAAATTTTTTCTTACGGATTCACAATTACTCAGAGGAAACAACTATGCTGCATGGAAGACAAAAATAAAGACACAACTTGAGTTTGAAGAGATCTGGTCTGTTGTGAATGGTACTCTGACCAGATCAGCCACTGATACAACACAACAATGGCAGTTTGATAAAGCAGATCAGAAGGCCAAACTCATCATCTTGTTTGGAGTGTCTGATGATGTGCAACCCCACATTCGAGATGCCAAAAAAGCAAAAGATGCATGGGATAAATTGAGTACAGTATATGAAGCCAAGAACAAGAATGTCATACTAAATTTACAGAGTCAGTTACATACACTGAAATTCAAGCAGAATGAGAAAATTGAAGCTTTCTTAAGAAGAGTTGCAGAATTGAGGGCTTCACTTTTAGCCCTGGGAGAACCAGTCACAGATGATGCTCTTGTTCCCATTATTCTGAGAGCACTCCCCTCTTCTTACCACATTTTTGTCACAACACTAAATGTGACAGATACGACAGTTGGTTTTGAAAAATTGGTAAACCTACTGCAACAAGAGGAAGCAATGCACAATAAGGATGATGAAGAGGAGCAGACACTATCTTCACATCAAAAATGGAAAGGAAAAGGTAAAGGAAAACCTAATTCCTATCAAAAGTCCCAACATCAGAATCAGTATCATGGGGACAATCAACAGAAGAAGCAATGTCCAATTTGTAAAAGAGGACATGACTTAAAAGATTGTTGGTATAACACTTATAAGAAAGGTTCATCAAGCAACTCTAGACCACAACAACAACAATCTTACAAGGGACATTCTAACAACTATCATGGGTAGAAAAAGGGGAAATGGAAAAGAAGACTCCACCAGCAAGGTAATATTGTTGAGCAACAAGAACAGTCAGACAATGAAGACTTCTTGTTCACTGCTCGATCAAGTGAACCATCCACGTCATCTAGTGATGTCTAGTATGTTGATTCAGGAGCCACTCAACACATGACCGGCCACAGAGATTGGTTTATTTCAATGAGGGACACGCCATCAAAAAATCATGTTTCGTTGGGAGATGATTCTTCATATACAGTTCAGGGGATTGGGAACATTTCTCTACCCCTTGGTTCACGCAAATGCAAACTATCAGATGTCCTATATGTCCCTGGGTTGACAAATAATATTCTTTCAGTTAGTCAACTCCTAGATCACAACCTGAAAATTGACTTTGATAGTCAATCTGACAAGAAAACGTGTTTGATTCGAGATAAATCCAGAGGCTCGAAAATAATTGCAAAAGCCTCAAATGTGGGACGTATGTTCCAACTTGATTTTGTTCATAGAGATGATCAAGCACTTGTGGCTAAAAATTCCACCTCAACCCAGTTGTGGCATCATAAATTTTGTCATGTAAGTTTCAAATATCTCGAAACACTTCACCGGTGTAATATGGTACATGGGCTAGCATCTCTTCAGAAGGATACAGACAAGTGTCCTCACTGCTTGGTAGGAAAACAACATAGAGTTTCATTCCAAAGGAGTACATTCTGAGCTCATGGTAAACTTGACCTAGTTCTACCGATCTTTGCAGTCCACTACAGCCAAGTCATTCTAGGTTCCAGTACTTCATGCTTTGTGTTGACGACTATTCACGGAAAATGTGGAGTTTTTGTCTTCGCAAGAAAAGTGAAGCATTTGAAACCTTCAAAAAATTCAAAGTAGCAGTTGAGAAAGAAACTGGTCATCACATCAGAACTCTCCGCTCAGATCGAGGGGGGGAATTCATCAGTGATGAGTTCAGATACTACCTACAAACTCACGGGATTCGTCAACAAATGCCTCCTCCTCACACACCACAGCAAAATGGTGTTGTTGAGAGAATAAATCATACTATCATGGAAATGGTGTGATGCATGATCGATGATTCCGGACTTGCAAAGACATTTTGGGCAGAAGCAGCAAAAAAAGTAGTGTATTTGTTGAACAGAGCACCCACAACTGCTCTTGATGGAATAACACCACAAGAAGCATGGTCAAAAAGTAAACCATCCATTGCACACCTCAAAGTATTCAGGTGCAAAGCAAACATGCACATACCCAAACAAAATAGAAAGAAATTGGACATGAAGTCACAAAAACTCATCTTCATTGGGTACAATGAAGAGACTCTTGGGTATAGATTGATGGATCCTAAGACCAAAAAAATCTACACCAGTAGAGATTTTGAGTTTTTCAAGAAGAAGGAAGTAGAGACTCCTCCTCCGGACTCACAAAATGTAGATTTTTCACCTGTTGTAAAATTTGAAGCTAATGTTCCCTCAGAAGATGAAAGTGATGATGGGGATGAGGGTGTTGATCAAATAGAACCACAACCCATGGGAACAGTTCAACGTATCCCTAAATGGTGTACAAGTACATTACGAGATGCAAGATTGGATGCTCCACCGGATACATCCACCCCTGGACCACGGACTCGCAGTAAAGCAAGAGAAGAAGTTAACTTTACTTTGATGAGTAGAGTTATTGAATCAGATGAGCCATCTATAGTCCAGGAAGCCCTACAGTCAAAATCTTGGAAAGATGCCATGGATTCTGAATATCAATCAGTGATGAAGAATAACACTTGGAAGCTTGTTGATCTTCCACTAGGGAAGAAACCCATTGGATGCAGATGGATATTCAAAACTAAGTACAAAGCAGATGGGATAGTGGACAAGTACAAAGCAAGACTTGTAGCAAAGGGGTACACACAAAAAGAAGGCATTGACTATGAGGAGACATTTTCTCCCACAGCTAAGATCAAAATGATCAGGATGATATTTTCTCTAGCTACTCAGTTTGGATGGAAATTTCACCAAATGGATGTAAAAAGTGCCTTCCTAAATGGAGATTTACAAGAAGAAGTCTACATGACTCAACCTGAGGGATATGTTGTACCTGGTCAAGAAATAAAGGTATGCAGACTCAAGAAATCTCTGTATGGTCTCAAACAAGCACCTCGGGCATGGTACATAAAGATTGATGAGCATCTCATACAACATGGATTTGTTAGAAATCCATACGATCCCAATCTCTACCTCAAAAAGTAAGGGGAGGAGATGGTGGTTGTTGTAGTTTATGTCAATGATCTAGTCATCACTGACAGTTCAGTGAAGATGATTGATGAAACAAAGAAAGATCTTAAGCGATCATTCGACATGACAGATCTCGGGCTTATGCACTACTATCTTGGACTAGAAATATGGCAGAAAGAGAATCACATCTTTGTTTCTCAGATGAAATATACCAAGACAATGCCCAAGAAATTCAGGATGATGGACTGTACACCAATTGCTACACCTATGGAGAACAGACTGCAGTTATCTCGTTCAGATCCATCTCATGTGGTAAATGCCACTCTCTATCAGCAGTTGATTGGGAGTCTCATTTACTTGACCTACACTAGACCAGATATCAGCTTTACAGTAAGCTATCTATCCAGGTTCATGCAGGAACCCAAAGTTTGTCATTGGAAAGCAGCAAAGTGCATTTTGAGATATCTCAAAGGATCAGAGGATCTTGGTCTAGAATACAAGAAGAATGAAAACTTCTTCTTGACTGGATATTTAGATTCAGATCATACAAGTAACATTGATGATAGAAAATCCACTTCTGGATTTGTATTCTTTATGGGATCTGGACCAATATCATGGGGAAGTAAGAAACAACACTTTGTTTCTCGCTCTTCCATAGAAGCTGAGTATCATTCTACAGGAGAAGCTGTCTGTGAAGTAATTTGGCTACGTCACATACTAGAAGGACTTGGAATACCATAGGACAAATCGACCACCTTGTATGTTGACAATGAAGGTGTACTCAAACTTATTCACAATCCAGTTTTTGATGAGAGAAAAAAACACATTGAGGTTCAAGTTCATTTCATACGTGAACATGTGTTGAAGCACAACATCTAGCTTCAATTTTTTCCAACTACTGAACAACGAGTAGATATTTTCACAAAGTCACTTGCACGTGACAAGTTTGAGTTGTTCAGAGAGTTCCTCTCCTCATCTCTTCAGACAATGCACAATTAAGGGGGGGAATGTTAGGATAAAAAAAATTATTATCCTATTTAATTATGCATTCCATAATTAATTAATTTATTATTTATTTATTTATGGTTATATTTAATTATAACCATCCTCTTGTTTGTATTTAGTTATTTCAGGAGCTGTTATATTGTTTTAAACAATATATTTGTTTGTATTTAAATTGTTGCTTCTCGAATGTTATTGGAAGCTTGTGGTTTTTGGAACTTGGTTTCACCTGTGCAACTTAATCTTATATTTGTATTTGGATGTGCAATATCTATAAATATTGCATCCCATTCTTTGTAGTTTTTTTATTGATTGAGATTAATAAAACTAATCAGGCTTCCACCCCTGTTTCTCAATCAACACTTGTGAAGTAGATACCAAAGTGGGGTGTATCCTAGACTTGAACCTTGATGAGTGGGTGAACAAGAAGCATGCTTTTTAACTCTATAAAGAGATGGAGGAATCTGAGCTAAGAGTTTATTTTCTACATGAGGAGCATCATCCTCTTTCTGACATCATTAAGCCAGACCACAAAGATGCTAATGAGGTATGGTAGTTATTCTTTGATGGCTCAAGAAGAAAACAAGGAGCCGGAGGAGGACCTATGATTGTTTCACCTCAAGGTATGAAATATTACTCAACCTTCCATTTCCAATTTTCTTGCTTAAACAACACATTATAATATGAAGCCTTGATCCATGGACTGTATTGGGAAAGGAAAAGAGGGATTAAAAACTTGCAAGTGTTTGGCGATAGTGAACTAGTTGCTAATCAGGTCCGAGGAAAAAGTGTTGCCGAGAATGACCTGTTAAAGAGCTACAAGAACCAGGTATAGGAACTCATCGAGGACTTTGAAGCATTCAACATCAATTCCATCCCGAGAAATAAAAACAAAGTGGTAGATAGATTAGCAAAAATTAGGGCAGCATTTGATGTTGTAGAGAGTATCAAGAGTGATAAGTCTCAGCCCTATATCAAAGTGGTTGTAAGACTAGTTGTCCCTGATAATAACACAAGTTTGTAAGTCTTCAAAAATGATTAGAAAATTATCAACGTTCTACAAGAAGAAGTTGAGTTCTCCTCCAGGAACCAGGACAAACTGGAGAAGCAGTATGGCAATCAAGTGGTATAGCTAAGGACAAAAAAACTACCAAAGGGTCTTGTCACTTTGGAATCAATCTTCAACCCAAATGACCAGTTCCGAAAGGAGAAGGTGAATATTCAGGTAAAGGGTGAAGATTCAGAGCCCATTTTTATAGAAGAAGGCAAAACGTTGCAGATTGGAAAGGTAAGCACTCAACAAGAAAAATATGAGTTCATTCAACTTTGTCTAGAATTCCCAAATGTCTTTTCCTTGACTTACAAAGATTTAAGAGGCTTCAATGCAAAGCTGGCACAACACAGTATTGAGCTAGATCTAGGATCTAAGCCTGTCAGATAGAAGAAAAGGACAATAAATCCTCACATTGAGCCTCTCATAAGAGAAGAATTGAACAAGCTAATTTAGGCCAGCATCATCTTCCCTATCAAGAAATCAAGTTGGGTTACTAAATTGGTGCCTGTGAGGAATCGAGATGGAGAAATTAGACTGTGTGTGGACTTTCATCATCTAAAAAAAGAATCACTTAAGGATCACTATCCACTCCCATCAATGGAATAGATCTTGTAGCTTGTAGCTAGCTCTGAGAGGTTTTCATTGCTAGATGTATACTCAGGCTATAACCAGATAATGGTGAAAGGGGAAGACCAATTTAAGACAACCTTTACCACCAAATGGGGGTACATATGATTATAAGAATATGTCATTTGGAATATCAAATACTGGGCAACATTTCAACGAGCTATGGACAAGGCATTCAAAGGATTAATCAACAATATTGTCCTGGTGTATCTATATGATATCACTGTCTTCTCAAAGAATGTTGCAGACCATCTCTTCCACCTCAGACAAGTATTCAAGAGATGTAGAAGGTTCAGAGTGTCCTTAAACCCAAAGAAGTGTGTGTTCTTGGTACATGAGGGGAAATTTTTGGGCCACATTGTCTCGAGGGAATGGTTAACAACTAACCCTAAAAGGGTTGAAGCCATCTAAACACTACCATTGCCACAACACAAAAAATATCTCTAAAGCTTCTTGGGGAGGATAATCTTTGTTCACGGGTTTACACCTGATTTTTCCACTCTTATGAATCATTTAACAATGATGTTAAAGAAGAGTCTTGCATTTAAATGGACAGTAGAAGAAAAAGAGAATTTTGAGGCCATCAAGCTTGCAATATCACAAGCGCCAACTCTCATGAACCCATACTTCTCAAAAGACTTCATGTTGTATGATTTTGGAGGGTTAGAGACCATCTTAGCCATCTTGGTCCAGCCCAACAAGGAAGGTTCAAAACAACCCATAGCCTTCTTGAGTCAGATCTTGGAGGACTACAAGGTAAAGTACTCTTTCATTGAAAAACATGTCCTTTCTTTTATTAGGAGCTTGAAGAAGTTTAGAAACTTGGTATCAAACAATAAGATTCAACTGCTAGTATTTCATGATGGTGTCAAGGATTTTCTCCTAAACAAGGATTTGAATGAGAAGAGAGTAGGTTGGATCATCGGGAAATGGAATATGACATTAAGATCAAGGTGACCAAACTAGTTCGTGGCAAGGTTCTATGTGAGCAACTAGCTTCCAAGAAACAAGCTAAGTTAGTGGATGAAGAAGAGGTTTTCCTATTACTACATAATTATTAATAGAAACCAACTAATGATGTACTTATTCCATGTTGGACCCAAGCCTTAGTACATTATCTCCAAATAGATTTATGCCCTCCAGAATGGAACAAAGAAAAAAGGAGATACTTCAGACTACAATCCATCCCGTATGTGCTTGTTGGTGGTTTCTTGTTTAAAAGGGATAGTAATAGTGTTCTATTGAGGTGCATTGGGATAGGCCAAATTGAAAGAGTGTTGCAGGAGTTCCATGATGGAGAAGTAGGAGGCCACTTTTCCCCTCAAGTAACATCTCTAAAGATTATGAAAGCTGGTTATTATTGGCCTACTGTGTTCAAGGACTGATACTCATGGATCAAGAAGTGAAAAAAGTGTGCATTCTTCACAGGGAAGGAAAAGCTAGCAATCCACCCCTTTGTCCAATTTCAATGGATCATCCATTCATGTAATGGGGACTAGACTTCATTAGGATGATCAACCCAAACTCAAGCTAGGGCCACAAGTGGATACTTATAGAAACAAACTATTTCACCAAGTGGACTGAAGTGGTTGCACTAAAAGAAGCAAATGAATCCAACATCTTGGATTTCTATGAAGGAATAGCCACCAGGTTCGGAGTCCCTACCATTATTATATCAGATAATGCATTGGCATTCCTTGGTAAAAGGATCACTGAATGGGCTGTCAAGAATGGTGTATACCTCAGCACTACATAAAACTATTACCATCAAGGTAATGGCCAAGAAAAATCCATAAAAAAGAACCTGCTAAGGATTATCAAAAGGACTCTTGATGAAAATCAGAGAACTTGGCATACAAATTTCAAATCAGCTCTATGGGCGGATAGGATCACATCCAAGAGGTCCACAGGTAACTCCTCATACAAGCATGTATATGAAAAAGAGGTAGTATTTCCCATATCATTAGAGTTTCCTGCTTTGGAGCTCATGAAACAATTGGAATTGGCCAAGTTTGAACCCATGACAATCAAGTATGAACAGCTGATGGAAATAAGAGAAGCAAGAGAGCATGCAATGCAGAGCATGGAAAAGGATCAAACATTGATCAAGAAGATTTTTGACAAGAGAGCAAAAAAAAAGGACATTTCAAGAAGGGGACTTGGTTTTAAAGTGAGATGCAGATCAAGAAAAAACAAGAAAACATTGCAAATTTGATGTCATTTAGAGTGGCCCTTACATGACCATGAGGTGTAAAATTAGTAATGCCTTCTAGCTGGATAAATTGGATGGCAAGGAATTGAATATTCCAATAAATAGGATCCATCTCAAACATTGCTACTGAAAAGGAAGGTTCCACCCTTGTAAATATTAGCATAGGTTTTGTTTCCCTAAGTGTTATGGCACAAGTTTTTTATTGCTCCAGGTTTGCGTCGTTATACAGCTCGATACAGCTCCAGGTGAAAGCCCCAAGTCAAAAAAATGTTCTACTCTCAGAATCTCATCTTTGATATTTTCTTTAAAATTTGAGAGTACGGACAATGAGGCAGGTTCAAGGTCAGCAAGCACAAGAAGTCGAGCTCACGGTCTTAAGGATAAGAGCATTACCAGGCTATCATTCATGACTCCATGCCTAACGGATACAATAAGGCAACTGATCTCTTCATCTAGCAGGAAGATGTCCCCATGAGTTGCCAAATTATTATCTCAATTTGGCCCCTAGAAAAATTAATCAAACATGACCCCGTGCAAGAAGAAATCCAAGGAACAGCTCCATCGCATGAGCCCATGTTTCAAATACAACAAATAGGTTGTATACATGCTCTATAATGGAGTAGTAGGGTCGGGGAAGAGAAAACGGGGTCAAAGAAACCAGAGGCTCAAAGGAGAAGAATGAAGAAAGACTCAAATTCTTTCGGGCTTTATAAATGATTCAGAACAAGCTAAAATTGACTAAGTATGGAAGAATCAGTGGAAGCTTCTGAAAGCGTTTGTGATAATCATATCAAAAACTGTGCACCATGATGAAGTTACACTCTAAAGGAAACATAATAGCTCCAACGTAATCACAAGGAGGAATCGTTCAATCAATGAATGAACTTGCATAATAGAACAAAGTTTCCACATAGAGAAAGACAATAGAGTGTCTTGGCATGCTCATAAATGTCAAATGAAGGGATACATATAGGGTGTTGATTAACCCTAGTACATGACACACAAGCAAACCCTAAACCTAACCCATGTGAGATGACCCTCCATATGTGTGTGGAGGACATATAGGATCAAACACACCAACACCCCCCCTTCATCAAAGCTAGGGTAGCAGCGATGACGATTCAGACAGAACAAGAAGACACTCCTAAACAACTAAGAAAGATGTGTCAATGGGGCCCAACAACTAAAGGCTTGATAATGTGCCCATGTATAAACAACATCTTCCTAGAAGAAGAATAAGAGAATGACTATATAGCCTGAAGAAGATGAGCAACTGCATAAGACCTCACCCCAAGAAGAGACCGCAAGTGAAGAAACTTCACTTTAGTGAAGGGCTTGGTGAATATATCTACAATCTGATTAGCTATCTAAATGTACTGAATGTTGATGATACCATCATGAATAAGATCTCATATGAAGTGTATATGGATCTCAATGTGCTTCATCCGCTAATGGTGAACTGGATTTATGCAAATTGAGATAGTGATCTTGTTATCATAATAGATAATGGTACACCACCGAAAGTGGATGCCAAACTCTGTCAGAATACCCTGTAGCCAAATAAACTCTATGGTAGCATTAACTGCTCCTTTGTATTCTTCCTCTGTAGAAGATATCATAATTACATTCTGCTTCTTGCTAGACCAACTTATAGGACATGAACCAAGAGAGAAACTATAGCTAGAGGTATATTTTTGATGATCTAAGTCACCAGCCCAATCAGAATCTATGAACCCAATCAAGTCAATATCCACCCCTCCATAACAGTGAATGCCATCAGTATAGGTGCCATGAAGATAATGAAGGATCCACTTACCTACTTTCCAATGAAGCTCATGTGGCTCCTGCATGAATCTTGACATGATCCCAACATCATAAGATAAATCCAGTCAAGTGTGAGTCAAGTAAATCAAGCTCCTCACCAACTGTCAATAAAGGGTACCATCAACCAAGGGAGTAGAGTAATCAGAAACCAACTTAACCCTGAAAATAAAAGGAGTCGGAGAATACTTGCAATTGGACATTTGAAAATAAGCAAGCAAGTCAAGAGCATACTTAGGTTACGAAATCAAAATTCTTAAGTCAAATTGTGAAATATGGATCCCAAGAAAGTAATGAAGCAAACCTAAGTCAGTCATGGAAAACCTGTTGGCCAAGGAAATCTTCACATAATTAATGATAGAGGAAGAGCTTCCTGTGATAAAAAAAAAGTCATCAACATAGAGACCAAGGATGAGTATGGAGTCATCTTTCCATAGAATATAAACATTTGGATCAGAATGACACCTAGTAAACCCTGATATAAGTAAAAAAGGATTCCATCTTGGCATACCAAGCTCGAGGGGCTATTTAAGGCCATACAAAAACTTCTTTTTACAAACAAGGGAGGGATCATGGAAATAACCTAGAGGTTGTTCCATGTAGATCTCTTCCTCTCGGTCACCATGAAGGAAGGCACTCTTAACGTCCATTTGATGGAATTTCCATCTATTTGTTGTGGTAATGGCTAGGGTCAGTCGAATAGAAGTCATCTTCACAACTAGAGCAAAGGTTTCAGTATAATCAACCCCAGCTATCTGGGAGAAACCATTAGCTACTAATCGCGCTTTAAAGTTTTTGAAATCTCCATCTACTCCATACTTTGTTCAAAACACCCACTTACACTAAATGATTTTTCTTCCTTTCGGAAGAGGGGTGAGATCCTAAGTATCGTTCTTCATGAGAGAGGAATAATCCTCATCCATGGAAGAATCCCAATCAGAAATACCATAATCCTCCCAAAAAGACTGTGGATTAGAGGCAAAGGAAAATAAAGAGTCAGGTCCAATGAAATCTGAGCGAGTACGTCTCATATCCAAAGTATCTCCAACTAAATCTCCAGCACTTTGCAAAGTTTTCCTAGCCCAAAAAGGACTAGGAGGATTAGGCTCTGAGTCAGAAGATTTGTCACTCAAGTGAGAAGGGACATAGTCCTCATCATCACTACTGTCAGAATCAGAAGACTCGAGGCTCTAATGGTCAGGAGGATTAGGAAGAGGAGCATGCTCAACAACATCATCATCTAATGACTTAGAATCTAAATCAGCAAGCTGAAGGACCTCAATAGGTAGAGAAGTGGAAGTTGAATAAGACTCATCAAACTTCACACTTCTCTCAATATAAATATCATGAGAAGTAGGATTCAACAATCAATATCCCTTCATGCCATCAGGATACCCTACAAAGATACAAGGTTTGGATTGTGGTTCCAATGCCTTGCATTTATTCTTGGGAATCCAAGCCATAGCCTTGGATCCAAAGACTTGAAAGTGCTCAACATCAGGCTTGTGTCTAAACCAGGCTTCGAAGAGTGTCATCCCTTTTAATGCCTTATGTGGAACACGGTTTTGGAATGTAATTAGCACAATTCATTGATTCAGCCCAATATTGCAGAGGAAGAGACTTTGAGTGAATCAGACAAGTGGCCATCCATTTAAAAGTACGATTCTTTCTTTCTTCTACTCCATTCTACGAAGGGATATAATCAACTGTATGCTACAAGGAGATCCCTTTAGAAGTACAGAAATCCATGAACATATTTTTTACATATGCACCTCCATTGTCGGCTCAAAAAACCTTAATAGACTGTTCTACTTGTTTCTCAGCAAGAGCCTTAAAGTCCTGAAAATGTTCAAATACTTTAGACTTAAGCTGAAGAAAATATACCCAAGTATATCATAAATACTCAGTAATGAAGGTCAGCACATAAAGAGATCTAGTAAATGAAGGAGACAGAAATGGACCAGAAATATAATTGTGAACAAGATCCAAAGGATGAGTAGCTCTCCAGGATTTTCCTTTGTCAAAGTTTTTTTCAAGATGTTTTCCAAGGGTACAACCCTCACAAAGACCCTTAGAAAACTTGATGCAGGGTAACCCGTTGACCATTTCGTTTTGGCTCAATTGTTCAAGGTAGTGATAATTTAGATGTCTGAAATGCTCATGCCATAGCTTACTAACCTCATTTTCATGAGTGAGCAAGGTATTGGGTGTAGAATCAGAAGTAAAGTGGGAAAAGGCATACAACTATGAATGGTGATCCGCCTTTCCCTCAGCCAATGTAGTGTCATCATTAAGCTCATGAATAATCACCGAGTTAGGACCGAATTCCACTTGCATTCCTTCACCAAGGTGAGTAATTTGGTAAAATGATAAGAGATTGGTAGAGAGATCATGAACAATCAACATGTGGTTAAATGTTCCCCCATCCATCTCTACCGATCCACTACTAGAAACTGACACTGTTGTGTCATTACCCATCATGATTTGGGACATACCACAAGGCTCGATATTGGAGAACTAAACATGTGAAGAAGCCATGTGGTGCGAGGCACCAAAATCTATAATCCACATTGATAAAGGAGAAACTTTGGCTACAAGGGCCTTTCCTTTCTTCTTATCAGATTTAGAACCTTTTGCAGTAGAAGACTCGGCCTTAGGAGCATTTTGTTTAATAGACTCAGGAACACCTATTTGATTTTTCTCAAGTAAATGAGTAAGGTGATCAATTTGTTTTATCATACGCATATTCTCTTTATGACTAGGCTTCTTACAATAGGAACACAAATACTTGTCTTTCTGTGCTCTAGGCTCAGAAGTCAAAGTGTTTGTGTTAAATTTAATTTTGATCTTAATTTCCTTCTTAGGTTGATCCTTTTTTTCTTTGTTCTTTTCAGTCTTCTTTTCCTTACTAGTACTTGCTACAAGGGCATGTGACTTGGACTCTAGAGACTCCATTTGAATGAGTTTGTCATGTTCTCGAATGATTTGGGACGAAAAATAGTCGAAGGAGGGCATATTCCAATCCTTTCCCAAGGTAGATTTTGTAGCGTACAAAGTTGACACAAAGACAAAATATTCAAGACCTAACTTAGAGAGAATTGACAAGATTAGTTGAGAATCTTTCTTCTTTACTTGGCATTCCTTTAACAACAATCTAGTGTGGACAAACTTAGAGAAGAATGCTTGTAGGTTTTCAAAATCACTAGGATTTAACCCTAGTAGTTCTTTTTCCAACTCATGCGCTCTCATGTCATCTTGTTGTCCAAAAATTCCATCTAATGTTTTCCATGCAGAATTAGGTGTTTCATATGACTCAATGTGGAAGAGAAAGTCAAGAGAAACAAACATGCAAAGAATACCTAAAGCTTCATCACTACGGTTTAACCACTTCAATTTTTCAAGGTCGTCATTTGCTTCAGTCTCAATTCCCATGGTGATGCGGAGTAACTCTTTATCCCTTAGTTTCATAATTATTTTCAATCTCCATTTGAATAAGTTGAATGGTGTAAGCAAAGGAATTTAAATTACATCCATAGTGAAGAGAGATAAAGAATGCAGAAAAGAAACATAAGAATCACAACCACCCAGGACAATATAATAATCCCCCTACTTTCGGCACTTTATAGTTTAGTGTGTTGAATACAATCAGGTCCGAGTGTGCATCTTGAAACACTTGGTAACTCACCTTGCAATAAGCGTAATAAAGCACAAGAGAGGAGACCATAATCATGTTTCGTGGAGCGCAGCAAAGTGACACCGTACACAAGTACAATTGTAAAAAACTAGGAAGGATGTGAACTCAAACCCTAGTTGTGAGAAAAAATGTCTCACATCGGAAAGGATACCCCCTTACTGCAAACTATGGCAGATGTGCTCACTAGTCACAAGCAATAATAAGGGTAAAATACAATGTTTTAAACGAACTCATGATGAGTCTGAGAGATCTTCAGAATGCTGGAAAAGCATGCAGAAGACAAATAGGAGCTCTGAGTGTTACTTCACACTCGAGCGCATGATTAGTAAAAAAATCAACAATAATGCTTAAAAAATTATCGTTTGGAAACGCCTAATTTAGCTAAATTTAAAGCTATGGGAGTTAAAAAAATGATAATTAATTGTTAATTTAAAGGATGATTTTAAACTAATACTAATCGTAAATGAAGGTTAATTTGAAATTAATAAAACTAGATTTAATATAATTAAATCTAATTTTTTTTATTATTGGCAAATAGTTTTTTGAAAGGGACTATACCCTTGAATACAAAAGAAGGCCTGAGAGCCGGAATAAGAGTGAGAAACAGAGAGAATGGATCAAGATCCAAGTGTTACAATGAAGCTCTAAGTAGCTCAGAAACAACTACTCAAATCAGACAAAACAGTAAAACAACAGCAAAAAAACAGTAAACCGACCGTAGAGAAACAACAAAAAAAACAACTAAAAGCAGCAGAAGCATCCAGAACTACTTCTTGGAAGCTTTATCGATACTGATCTTAACTCTCTTCTAGGCATGAAACATACTCAAAGCAGTCATATGGGCAGCATCAGTCTTATCAAGCTCCTCAATGGTTCTTTTGCTTTCTTTTTCGTTGCCCCAAAGTGCAGCCGGGACACCGCTGATGTTGGAAACACTTTTGGCATGACCCTCGATGAACTCCTCAATCGCCCTAAAGGCGGCAATGTTGTAATCATGTCTAGTCTTGGCCTTTCCCTAAGCGGGAGTCTAAGGAGGTCAGCTTCTTATATATGTCATCAATCTGACTGTTATCAATGTTCCCCTCCCCCTCCATGCTTTTCTTGCCTTTCTGTTTAGCTAGGTTCTTGACCTCATCCTTCAGCAATTTCATCTCAGCCTCTAAGGCCTCCAACCTCTTAGAAGATCTATCCATCTGCACTTCCTGGGGACTGGCACTACTGATATTCAGCAGGTCATGTGCAATCTCAAGTTCAAAAGGCTCCTTCTCCACAGCAAGAGTCTCAAGGTTGAGCCTCCTGGAAGCCCTGGTGACTGGTATTTTAGAGGTAGAGGCAAGGTGGGTGACAGGAGCAGAACCAGGGGGAATGGAAGGAGAAGTTTTTGCAGCCAGCATGGGGGGTGGCAGCAATGGTGACGGGGGGCAGCAGCAGGGGCAGCAGGAGAAACAGGGCTGGCAGCAGCAGAGCCCACCAAAGGGGGAGCCAGGCTAGGAGAGGAAGGAAGACCAGGGTACTTAAGAAGGTAGCATTTATGAATCAACAAAATAAGTCCTTGATGCAAGGGAACCACCCGGGTGTGCTTCTGAAACTCCAAAATGGAGCGTTCAAGGGAGTTCAGCAGATAATGGGGGAAGCAAACCAATCGATTCCTACGGAAGTGGTTTAGAAAGATAAGATGTTTAGTAGGGACAGTGACAAACCTACCTTCCAGGGAGATGAATCGAATCATCATGCGAGTGACCTCATCATAGCGTGGTGGAATTGAGCAGACAAGCAGGCCCGCTGTGCCAAATGTGAGCTTCTCAGTTCCCTCCACAAATCTTCTTTCTTCAGTATCTCTGTCAACCCTTTTGTTGAAGAAGTGGTATCCCTCCAAACTAAGGCCGGTCGCTTCAGTAATAAGATCTTCATTGACTAATATCTTCTGTCCCCCATAGTCGACAGTCCGCTCTTTCCACTCCTTAGCAAAGTGTACAGAAATGCTTTGGTCATGCCCCTGCACCTTATCAATGAAGTTGGTGAAGCCTCCTTTGCTGAGAGTGTTCCAAAGCTCTGTATTTTTCCTTCCAGTCGGGGTCTGCACATGGCTCAATTTGGCAGGGAGGTCCTCCCATCTTCTCTGTGATATCCTGGTTACAGCAATTTCTCAAATGTCTGTGAGCGTAGAGACCTGTCCGCCTTCTTGCTATTGAAGGCCCGCACAAAACTGGGAACTATAGCCGTTACTCTTCTCACGAACGGCTGCGTAACTGCTGAACTGAGCCTGCGAGAAGTCACGCGTGAGAGTAACCCTTTCCCTGTCAACAATCACATTACATCTATCGTCGGTTTTCGAGGAGCTATGAATCTGGATATCAACAGCTGTAGTACATCTCGCATGCGCGATTTTCAAATCTAGATAACTCCACTTGAAGTTCCCCAAATAATTCTTGCTATCATGTATATTTGATATTATTTGCCTCATCATATTCATTAAAGTAACACGTGTGAGAGTGTTATTGATGTTGATCTTCCCCCAAAGATTAAGACTCATCTCTAGGGATTGTTTGCATATGAAGGTCCGCATGAATGTTGTTGTGTAGCTGATTAGGGATAGTGTTATTATCCCAGACGGTGAAATTTATATTAATGCCATAATTGTCCAGTGCATCCGCCAATTTATTGCCCTCCCTATAAGTATGCATGATTCTGATGCTATTGAAGGTTTGACTGATGCTTATGGATTCAAAAATAAAATCCTTAATACTCCAACTAGGAGATGAGGACTGATTAAGAAGTTTAATGATATTTAGGGAGTCCCCTTCAACAATAAGGTTCTAAATATTTTGAGCCCGTGCAACTCTCAAGCCCTAGAGAGTAGATAATGCTTCGGAAAAATGATTGGTTTGAATTCCCATTTTTCCAGCATATGCAGCCATCAAATTACCTTTATGGTCCCGTATTGCTCCTCCTGCTGCTGCTGTCCCAGGGTTTCCCTTAGAGGCCCCATCAAAGTTCAGCTTGTACCAATTAGAATCAGGAGGATGCCATTTGATCGAAGATCTATCTATACTATTCCCAGGATTGCTCCAATTCTCCAATCTGCCAATCGGATAAGATGTACTCTTCATTCTCAGGATAACTCTTGTTCTTGGGAGGTTTAAATCTGGCAATATCCTCTTTGATACCTTTAGAAAATTTTCCAATACTGAGTTTATAATTTTTTTTCTTATTTCTGAAAATGATATCATTTCTATCCTTCCAGATCCTCCAGATTAAATGTGGGATAGCCAATTTCCAGATCCTTTTGATAACACAATGTCTGAAGGGTGGGTTCCATTGATTCCATAGCTGATTAAGATCCTTCGGCAACACCCAGAGAGCTTCGAATTTAGAAAGGACAAAGTTCCAAATTCTATTGGCATAATCACAATGTATGAACAGGTGACTGATATCTTCATAGTCATTCCTACAAAGATGGCACCAATTAGGAATTATAAATCCTCTTCTCATCAAATTGTCAGTGGTGAGAATTCTACCTCTGATGGCTAGCCAAAGAAAGAAATTTATTTTGGGAGTTAATTCAGGCATCCAAATCTTGTTCCAATTAAAATCAGATTGATTACTATGAAAAAGATTGATATAACCAGATTTGACTGAGTATTTCCCATCATGGGAATTATTCCAAACCAGCTCATCCTTGGAATCCAACTGACTTAAAGGAAAGAGATCTAAAAGATCCTGAAGGGAGGAAGTAATTTGTTTCAGATAAATTCGCTCCACAGTAAGTTTTTTCCAATTCTTGTTGGTGCCATTTCCTTCAATGTAGTCCTTGATTTTAGTACCATACTTGCTTATAAGGCTGTCCTTAGCCATCCCAAATCTGTCCAAGAGATTGCCACTAAACCAGTTATCCTCCCAGAAGTTTATCTCCCTGTCATCCCCCACTTTCCATTTGCTACCCTGCTTAATGAAGTTTCTGCTCTTGACCAAATTATTCCAAAAAATGGAGCCATAGGGGAGGTGTTCATCATGCAGAAAGGAGTAAACAGCTTGATGATTTAAGTATTTTGCTTTAATTAAATCAATCCAGGGTTGTTTCTCAGACAGCATTCTCCAGCCCATCTTAGCAATGAGTGCCTCATTCATTTTCTAATTAATTGAAATTAAATCTAATTAATTTCAACTAATTAGGATATAACTAAAAATGAAATCCTAATTAAATATTTAAATACTTTCCTTTCTAAAAGAGTAAAGTTTAAATTGTTTCCCACTTACAATTTGAAATTTTTGGTTAAGATCTATTAACATCTTTTAAAAGAAACTAACTAAGATCTAGTAAGATCTATTAAATTTAAAAGAAACTAATTTCTATTAATATATATTAATAGAAATAGATTTTTAAAAAATCTTATCATGATGGAAAAAGCACCCATGAAATGTATTTTAATAAACTTACCAAAAAACTGAGTTGTAGTTTGAGATTTATGTGTAACATGCTTTGTGGAGAAAGGATCCCGTGGTGGGAGAGATGTGGAACAACTAGGTTGTGGCGCTTGGAGAGCAGAAGAGGGGAGAATATTTAAACATTTAGCCATTGGTGAAGGACTCATGGCCAACATACAACAAACTGCAAACCACAACCACACAGGACTCACGGCCTCGCAGACCACGAGTAGAGAAGAGTGGAAAACTCATGGAAGATCACAACCACGTAGGTGGAAAACCACGGCCTCGCAGACTGTAATAAGACAAAAAATGAAAGGATAACTCGGTAGAGAGGAGATGGCTTGGTGGAGAGAGCTCGGGGCTAAGCACAGAAACACCAATCACTAAATTTTTGACCTGAATTTACAAAAAACATGATGCAAACACATAAAAAAACTAGAAGACCATAGAGATCTAAAAATAATTTCCAAGTTTTAATAAATGAATAAAAAAACAATGAATAAAGAACCTCAATTTTAG
Organism: Taxus chinensis; assembly: GCA_019776745.2. Taxonomy (NCBI): domain Eukaryota; kingdom Viridiplantae; phylum Streptophyta; class Pinopsida; order Cupressales; family Taxaceae; genus Taxus; species Taxus chinensis. The sequence goes on from CM034146.1 coordinate 729,897,698, forward strand.
TTGATCTGTTAGATTTAGCTGCATGCTAGCTAAATATAGCTGTAACACCCCTGAAAAACCTCAAGGAGATCTGACACATGCATGAAGAACACAACAAAAAACTCAAACTTTCCAAGAACAATTTTGTTAAGAACGTTAGCAATAAAATTCCAATATATAATGATCGAAAAAAAAAACTTACATGAGGAGTAAAAAATAATGAAACCAAGAGTGATCGCAACTCAGATGATGAATGCACGTTTACCCAATCTCAGCTCTGATACCATGAAAGAGTTTATGAGAATCATATCAAAAATTGTGCACCACGATGAAGTTTCACTCTAAAGGAAACGTAATAGCTCCAACGTAATCACAAGGAGGAATCAATCAATCAATGTAAGAACTTTCATAACAGAACAAAGCTTACACATAGAGAAAGACAACGAAGTGTCTTAGCATGCTCATAGATGTCAAATGAAGGGATACATATAGGGTGCTGAGTAACCTTAGTGCATGACACACAAACAAACCCTAAACCTAACCCATGTGAGATGACCCTCCATATGTGTGTGGAGGACATATAGGATCCCACACACCAACATAATCTGCCTACATACCTGCAATCGTGCACATGTGTATGATGTGGGGTAAACTATGGATGTAGTATGCCTCAAATGAGCGCGGAGCCTCCATGTGATCCTTAGCACGAAGATTTCATCAGATTCGGTAATGATGATACAATTCTATGTATTAAGTGGTTTGCTAATCCATGTGTAGGACATATTAGCACAATTTCAAGCATGGGAAGCATCAAGGTAGACACTCAAGACTTGAGATCAGACATCTATGTAGCCAATGATCAAGGGGGGAATCAAGTCTATGATGCGGGCCCGAGTCGTGTCAATGTATGGAGAGATGCATTTGACGAAAGGTAAGAAAAGACATTTGATAATGGTGACATAATTTGAAATGTGCAGCCCATAAGCAAAGACATCAATTGTTATCATAATTATGGGTAGGAGCAAGAGTTGGATGGATCTAAATCAAGGTAAGAGCAGCCATCTGATAAATTCCATTTTCTTACTTAGTGAGTAGCTTCCACGTGTCTCGATTTGGGAACTTCAAACGTATAATACTTGAGTGGAAGTGGTGTTCAGATTGATTTTGCAGAGCCTCCACGTTTCTTAGGCTCAGATAATGACATGGATTCGATAGACTTGAAAACTCAAGATGGAGGTAGAACCAGTGGAGGGTACCATGTGCCTTGAGAGGTGATTTCTTAGTTTAAGTGAGGTTGTATAAGTAGCGCTTGAGTGATGACAAGTGTTGAACATTAGAAGTGACCCCGATCAAATGTATGGCTCATTAGACATAGCATGAATCAGTTAGTAGGAACCCATAAAGGATATAACAATTGAATATGAGCATGTAATAGAATGTTGTGCAACGAATGAGATAAAACCTTGCACAACTTTAGATGCTTGATTCTTCATTTTAAATCGGTCCCCAAAAGAGCCCCAGCCCTCCACGTGGTATTATGTTCCAAGTCAAATTGATGATAGCAACTCAAAATGGGAGACCTTGACTATTTGACTCAGTTCAATGAAGGAGGATAGTAATGAGTAGTTGGAAAACTGATTCAATTGCCTCCAGTGAAGATTCATGGAAGGACATCTTATCACTTGGTATTGAAATAAAACTTGCAGAGGCGTAGGGAGGCGGTGAAGTGATTAGGGTTCATTGCACAAATGAAAAATGTAGACCGGACATAGACCCAGGAAGATGATTTTTTGACAGGAAAACATTATTGCAAGGCTTGCAGGGAAAATTTTACATTTTTGTATTTTGAGCCAAAGATGTGGGGCAAAGTGAATTTTGGGCCCATGGACCCATTATGCTAACTTGCTTCTACCTTTTTTGTATGGACCTGAATTTAAATATTCAAATGGGCATGTCTTCTGATCCAGTGCTCGAAAATCAATACAAATTTGGCTCTATTGGAAATATATCGTACCTCGTCTACATCATGGAGATCTAAAACTTTAATTTTGAAGAAGTTAGGTGGGGAAAAATGGAAAACATCTTCATGCCATTAATGCAGGATCTAATCACTCCAACAACCGGATCAGATTTGATTTGATCTGTCATTCTTCCTCCTTCAACATGCCAAACAAGCTAATCAAGGATCCAAAAGATTTGACAGATTATGGGTGGATTTGCAAGGGCATTAATGGCTGGTAGCTGAGCTTCAAATTAGTTTTCCCACCCCTCTCACCTTCTTCTCTCTATGATGAATCTCTAAAAGAGGTAGCTGGGTTATTTGTAAAGGGTTGGACATTTCTGCTTTGAAACCTCCCTTCTTCCCTTGTCTATAAGCGAATTTGTGGAGTTTCATAAACTTCCCATTCAAGTTGTAATGCAAGATTTTGCCTCTTGGCCATTATAATGCACAGTATCCACCTTTGGAGCAATAATATATGTCTGTGGATGATTCTTGACCCTCTCATGTGCTCCTATTGTTTCCTTTTGATCTCTCATTTTAGTTTTGTTATCTGTGAAAATGGCGTTTGCATTTGCATTTTTATCGTCTATGTTAGCTTGCAAAACGAGTGTTTAACATTCCTTTGGTGCATCACCTTGTTAGCTTAGGTTTATATTTTTTTGTATCCTCTCCCAAACCCTGTCTCCTTAGTAAGATAGAGTAGGTTTTGGAATAGATCCTCTGCAATTTATTTGTGTGCACCTAAAGAGAGGAATATGAACTAAGTGCCTTAATCCAGAGAGCTCTCTCAACTGTGCAAGGTCCATGGAACACTTTGAGAGATGCACTCCATGTTGTGCAATCACACTGAGAGTCTCAACTCATCTGGTTATTAGGCATTCAAGGGATCCTATGATTATGTAGACTAACAGTACCCTGTCCCTTAAATGAGTGTTAGATAGATGCCTTTGATGCTCTTATATGTCTTTAGATGCAATCTTAGGTGGTGATAATAGATGCTTAGAGCTTGGTGCTTTATTTTGGTCATATAGCTTTGTATTTATATGATTCCCTTGTGTTGAATTTTGTAATTGAACATCTAAAAGGCTCAACCACCAAGAAAACAACTATGCCCACAAGATAAAAGAGGCCCAAAAGGGGTGAGTAAGATACAAAGATTTCAGGGGAACCCAAAGGGGACGAGGGTCCTAGGCGCTGGCTTCTTGGTTGGGCACTAGTGTCCAGAGTCATGAAATATAAATGCAATAAAGAATCCACCTGACTATAGGGTGTGAAAGACCAAAGACAAAAAAAAAAAGGCCAACGATAGTTGTCAATTACTAGTTTTCTCACTTAGGAATCATATGAATGCAAGTATGTTCTTAAGACCTAGAAATGTACCCAAGTACATGATTTTGTGTTTAAATTTTCCCAAAATTTATGCTGTTGAGTTAATAATCAATAACATAAAGAAGATAAGAGATGCGTACCTGATAACCATATATATTTTGATAGCAATACCATGCCAAAGAGACAAGTGAAAGCGTGCAGTGAAAAAAATGAAGCGTGGAAACTAAGAAAGAGGAAGTGACCCTAGCGGTGAAGCGTATGATGTTGTACCGTGTTGTACCTACTATTTTTGTCAATGAAGGGTTGTTTCTTGTTGCATATTAACAAAGAACTTGAAAAAGAAGAGAAAAAGAGTAGTCAAAGTCATGCATAATGAAAACTTTATAAAAGTATGTGAAAATGTGTAAAAGGAAAGTGTGCACCTGATTTGTGATGAGTAAAAAGGGATAGAAAATGCCCTGAATTATTGTAGAAGAGAGTTTTTTGGATGATCTCACACCAAGAATGAGTTTTTTGGGAAATATCATGCCAAGAATGAGTTTTTGGGGCAATCTCATGCCTTGAAAAAAGATTTTTGGGGAGAAAGGTCTATTTTTATTCTCCATCCCTAACTACTTCCTAAAATTTATACACCAATGTAGATGGGGTGATATTACTTTGTCCCATGCTTGTTCCAGTTCGATCCAAAGAAAAATAAGATTGATTGTATTATGATTGTTGGAGGACTATGCATGTATTATGTAAACTACTATGTGAACTACTGAGAAATGTGTTGATATGAGAAAGTGGTTGTAACTACCCTTGGTCACAGGCACCCAAGAATGGTCAGGAGTTCCTAGGTGCTAGTTTTTATATCTAAGAATTGGTTTCTATGCAAAAATGAGGACCTAATTTAGAATCTAATCCATTTCTGTAACTGTAGACTATTTTTTTCATGTACTGTGCATGTTTGAATTGTAGCTCTATATTGTTATATGGGGGAGATTGATTTACCCAATGTATTCCCCCCTTATTTGGGGGTGCATATGACATTGCTAGGAGTATGTGACCCAAAGAGAGGACTTGAAACTGATCTGATATGATGTTAAAAAGGATTCCTACATGGGGAGGGGATGTGCAGGGTAGAAAATAATATACATGTAAACAAAGTGGCTAGAAACATATGTTAGTATAAAAATAAGCAAGCATGTAAATAGAAAAACATTATAACAAGAAATAGTGTAGAAAAAGTAGAACGTGAAAAGCGGGTTTCAAACATGGGACATCGCTCACAATGTCACAAGATAATCAGGTCCGAAGTGGCCAAAATAATACAAGCAGTGAACATATAAGACATGAAGAAAATCCTATAAATAATGAAAAAAAATATCAAGAAAAGTATCAAACAACCATGGTGGAAAATAGTTCTTGGAAATAAAATGTTACACATGAAGCACTCTGTTAGCATGTTAGAAATATAAAAAGTATGTCAAGACATATATGTATCAATAGAGTAGTGTGCTAGCAAGAATAGGTAGCAGTATAAAATGAAACAATAACACCTATTGTGTGAAAGAATGTAGATGCCCCCTAGAGCCTCAGTAGGACTGGTAAGAGGTACAGTTCCAAGAATTCATGTTGCATGTAAAGATATACCAAAACTCTACATTCAAAAATAGAGAACAAGTGAATGTGTATCTGTTCATAGAAAATATAACGACATAAAAAAATATCTTTCTAACATGTGAAACAAATTGTACATGTAAGCATAAGTAAACAAAACTAAGTGAAACCAAGATATGAAATATGTTGTGAATGAGTGAGATGGAATGGTATGTAATGTGAATGTGATAAAATAATCATTCCCCCCAAGCAGATGTGTATGTATGAGTGAGATGAGGTTCATTTATAAAATACCCCTCAATAGTCAAGAATGAACCATAGAATAAGAGCAAGTCATCGAGAAATTGTTTGAAAGATGTATATGCTAGAAATATGTTTTCATAGAGTGCAGAACATGAAATGTAGAATAGTGTGAGGTTTATTTCAGATTTAGAGCCTCAGTAGTTGAGTATGAACCATGGAACTAGAGTGCGTCATAGGGTAATGCTTTTAAAGAGAGATATTCTATAAAGATAGATAATGAAGCACATAGTATAAAGTGTAGAATGATGTGAGGTTCATTTCATATTTAGACCCTCAATAATCAAGTATGAACCATGGAACTATAGTGTGTCATAGGGTAATGAAGATACAAGAGGTGTATCTGGCTCTATATAATTTATGTTTAGAAATAATAAATGTGAAGCACATCGTATAATAATAGAAAATAAAGACACCTAATAATTTTAAGACGGGGGGAAGAATAAGCATGATGCCCCCATGTGTATGGTGATGAAAGGAATCAAGTAATATCATCTATGAGATCATCATTATCATGGTCAAAGATAAATGGAGAAGTGTCAAAGAAGTCATAAGAAATAGTAAGATGTTGATCATGTAAAGATCCATTTCGGTGTAGATTGTACATGCCCATTGCATATTTTATTATTCATGAAAGGTGGAAGTGGACAACCGTGTGTATACTAGTGAGTAATATTTTGTGAATAGCCGAGAAATGAATCATTAAAAATAGAAACATGAGCGAAAGGCATGGGAAATGTGATATCAATATGATTAGGATCCAAGTTCCCCAATGTAGTTAAGCCAAGACTACCCAAGTGTGAGTGGAGAATCACAAGAAGTACGTGCAAGAAATTTTGATAGGTGGAAAACGTGAAGGCCAAAAGAAGAAGTGATGCAAATATATATGTGATAAGGATTAGGAGAATGAGGTGGAGGGATAATATATTCAAGTGTGGATTCAATTCGATCTAAGCCATCATGTGTGCAAATAGTATCAGAGAAAGTAGGATAAAATGGAATATGTTGCCAATAAGAGTTATTCATGAAAATAGTCCCATGTGAAAGGAGGAAGCATTGATCCAGGTTGTGCAAGGGGAAGATGACGAGGGTGGAATGATGTCCAATGTATGGAAAAACCCCTGAAAAAGTACCATAGCATTAGAAACAGGAGTGGGTGACAATGATGCAGGTGGTATGGTTTCTAATGCACAAACAGTTCATTTGAGTGGAGGCAAGTTTATAGGATAGTTTGTGTGTTGTTGATCATCAATGCGGATACACATGGGTAATGGAAGTTGGAGTAGGTAATCCAATGTTTGGGTCTAGGTGGAAATTTTTGAATGGGTCACGATCAATGAATATTGTATATCTCAAATACCTCATGTAATAAATTTACACACTATTTAATGGGAGAAGGAACTTCATACATGGTGCGTGAATCAAGGGCTTACAAAGTAATAAATTATACTAAATTCGGATATCGATAACAAAGAACACCGTAGGAACCGTTTTTGGCCTAACTATGATATGTATAGTAATACTGCATATACATGGATGCATAGAAGAATCATATGCATGGAGATAAATGGATGATTAGGTAACATATGCGGAGGAAAGTTTGATGTTCTGAAGAAGTGATAAAGTAAAAATATTGAGCTTAGATCAATTATCGATTATAGTCCACTTAGTACCCATGTTAAAAATGTGAGCAAGTATATATAGGGAAGGATCATTATCATAAACAAAAATATTCAGCCGCGATATCTCAGATAAAATGAAGTTGAGAAAATTCATCTACAAATTTATGATAGACTTTGTCCGGATAAGTAATGGAATGAATGCAAGTATTAGCCAAGAGATAAATGATTTTATCTCTACAATCAGGATTGGCTAGCACGAAATCATGGATAGAGATATCCATGATGAGAGGATCCTAGGAAAATGAAAAGAAGTGATAAAATGAGGACCCAAGAGTGTTTGAATGAGATGGGTTCACCAAATGATTTAATAATTTATGTATTAATGCTAAACCATAAGATATTACAACATCATATATGATAAATAAACGTTAAAGCACAGATCTAACAAAAGCAATAAGATAGATAAAAATGAAACCCTAGGTGTAAGATAGGGAATAGGAGACTTATATAATTTCGTAATAAATATTTAAGTGTTATGGATTGGAAAACATATAAACATGAGGAAGAAATTTCCCTAACCATACTTAGAAAATTATGGAACTGCTGGAAAAAGCTGTACCAGGGCACCTGAAATGGGACCTGGGGTGCCTAGGCACTATAGGCCACTAGTAGGTTCCTGTGACTACCCAAGTGCTTGGAACCTAGTTTTAATTATGTCACACAGCAGTCGCTAACCTTTGTTTTTTATCACCCTTATGTCTCTCCATGATCATTACATTCATTGGAAACTAGGACACTGACAGGGGGTGAATCAGTGTCTATTCAAACTTTGATAAAATATTCAGTTCACTTAAACTGTTACAATGAAACCAAATAATCATTCACAAGTAGTTAATAATGAGATAACACACACAAAGATGGGATTTAAAGTGGGAATCCCAAACTGGGAGAAAAACCGACTAAAACTAGGAACTAGCTTAGGAGAAGAATGTCTTGTTTTTATTACATTGATTATATAGTTGAGCTTTAACTCAACATGGAGTTACAACTCCAAAATTCAACCAAACATCTACTTATTCTTTGGAAAGCTTCTACTTTCCTGGAAGCTTCAACTCACAAACTTAGTTCAACACCTACTGACCTTCGGTAAGCTTAAACTTACAGGGAAGCATCAAATGCCCATTTTCTAAGTTGTTACTTATAATTTTACAAGGTTTTGATCTCACTGAATTTGTTGTCTTCTGTAACTGATAGTGACCACTAGATTAGCTCACTCTTCTTTTCATTTATACTCCTAATTCTTCTCTCTTATGATCATCTAATCAACATCCAATTTTTTTCATATAAGACTCACTTTCACTAGCATTTTCATATAATGCTTTCACTCATTAAACCACACAAGCAAGCACCTTCCTAGGAATAAAAATCTCATTTATTTGGTATGTTGCATCCTATCATTCATGAGATCAATGTTTTCTCATCTCAATCACCTATTTTTTCATAATTAATCACCTCAATCTTCTTGCTCATATCATTCCTCCTTCCTCAACTAGTTCTTACTCTTGTTCACATGATATTTCTTCATCAACTTAGACATCTATTTTCTCATTTTGTTTGCACATTTGAAATTAGGTTCACTCCACCTTCAAGGTTACATTCTCATGGTCTTATATCTCTCTATATCCGCTTCCCATTTTCACTCAAAAATTAGCTATATCTACAATATAGTCACATGTCTTCTAAAAATCCATCAACAAGAACTCTCAAGCTTCAGCTTTCACCTTTTTCAAATATTATCTATTTAAAAACACAACATGTCCCACCTTACATGACGTTTCAACTTCAAAATTCTAGGATATTCACATGAAATCCTTAATAAACTTGTGCATAGAAGGAAAAGAGAATTTAAAAAAAATAAAAATTTAAGTTTTCATTGAAAAGAGATCAATTATAGACTTAAGTTGTCCTATGTTTTTGCATGGGAAAAATTCACCCAAAATTAGAACAATTATTCCCTAGTGTCAAAATTTCTATGTCATACCCTTCAAGACACCCCACAATGTCAAGTATTGTGTTTTTATTCAAGAGTCCATCTATGGTGTTGTTAGTACTCCCCTAGGTAATTTAGGAACAAAAGAGATCATTCAAGCATGTTGGAGCAATGGTTTGCAAAGTGAGTTCTTGAGCATGCTTAGAAGGGGCTATGATCAGCCTTTCTAAGTTGGGTGCACTATCATTGGAGCAGAATGAAAATTCATTAATCATCATGGAAGTGTATTTAAGAGTCTAGAACATCAAGGAAATTATTCAAGGAAATTTTGGAAATAATGGAAGGTTTAGGAGCCAAGTCACTGAAGGTTGGTTTTGGAGGCCTAAGGAGCTAGTATATAAAAAAAAGCACATGATCTTCAAAGTGATTTTGGGAGCTCTGAAAGGAGTTAGGGACCAAAAAATATATCATTGGAAATATCTTTCAATCCTCCATATGGTAGAAAAAACTAATCATATTCAAGCATCATAATTTCATTAGGCCATCTCAATCTTCCCATGCACTACAGGTGATCCAGAGAAAAAGGGGGCACTGGAGGTGTTCAAGTTATAATAAAGCCTTGTGACCATCACACTTATTCTAAAAATTAATTTTCCAGTCAAAATCATATAATTAAGTTCCTAAAAACTCATACAGGAGCTCAAGATATGGCCTTCTCAAGTCACCCACCAAGGTAAACATATATTATACTTAGGCAATTTTTCAATGGGACACGTGGCACAAACAGGTGGAGGTGCATTGTCATGTCCCCTTTGCACCTTTGAAAATGGGTTTGAGGTGAAAAAAATTTCACCCAACACCTAAGAAGCCCTTTGGTCACCCATATGACCTACCGACACTCACCTAAACCTCTGTTGACCAGTTTGACCATTCACCCACCTATTTTTGCATATACGCCACTTGTCATGCACAGAATGAGGTGTAAGTATTTACACCTTGTATCCATTTTACAAAGGGATGAAAGGGACATAAAAATTAACCCCATCCCTAAAAGTCCCCCTGATCCCCCATGTGACCTCAAACTGGCTCTTGGGTGCTCCAATTCAGCCCCCTCTCCCAAATTGCTCATCGAACAAAAACATGACAAGTGTCAAGCCTAGGATGAAGCATAATTTCATGTCCCCATTGCAACTTTATAAAATGGATAGAAAAATGTGCCTCATCCTCTCCTCTTACATTTCAAAGCTATTAATACTAATACTTGGTCATTTTTTCACCATTTTTTCTCCCTCACACCTCCAGATGCTGCCAGAATGTTGCAATTTTTTTTTCCAGCAATTGAATCTACCATTTTCATGCTTGAATGATTCAATGAAATCCTCCATGATCTAAAAAACAAAAAAATGAAGAAATTATAGATCAAAACAAAGAAAAAATAAGATTTTTCATTGGAAAACTTAGAAGTCACTGAAACAAAAATTATTCATATCTCCCAAAATACCAAACGGACCGATATGTCATTTTTTGTTGTAATTTAGTTTTATAGAGGCCATGAGGATCTAGGTGAAATTTTTTTTATACAAAACCTAGATTTTTATGGTAAGTAAACCCCTGTTTCCCCGCCACAAAAAATGATATTTTAAAATCTCTCGTTTCTGGCATCAGATCAAGTTGAAAATTCAGAGCTGCATTGAGAACCAAAAACCCATATTAGGAAAGTTATTTTCATCACTAACCGATGCCTAAAAAACCCACTTTCCAAAAATAATAATCCTTCCTACATGGGTTCTAACTATTGTTGGTAAGCCATATCTAGAAGTAGTTGCGGTGAAGATGGTGCCCACCAAAGATAATCAGAAGATCATAATGGTTGAGCAATGCCAAAAGTAGTGAAAATGACCACTTACTAAAAATAGTATGTTCCCTATAGGGGTACTAGCTAAAAATAGTAAGTCATCTTAAAGAGTGGTTTCAGAGTGAGTAGTATACATAGGGGAAATTGGGCAAGCCAACTTCACTTATTAGGGTCAAGAAGGGTGAAATATAACACTTCATAAAAATAGTAAGTTATCTTTTTGTAGTGCAGTAAGGTGCCCAAAGAAGTATGAAATTCTAGTTCTACGGGTTGTTATGGTTATATTTATTTGAACAACTACTATGGAGGAATGATATTATATCAGAATGTGTAATATTCACTTTGATTAATGATGTATTCATCATTTCTAAAAGTTAAAGTAGATCATCTCAAGATCCATCTTTATCAGTTGAACATGGTAGTATTGAAAAGAGTTATGATAGGGTCAATTTCAAGCAATATCTTCAAAGGGGGTCTCTATGAGCAATGCCCATTATCAAAAAAGGGTTCATTTGCCATTGTTTCTCAACACTTAGCTTGTGGTGTCTACACCTCATCTAAAATATTTTTCTCATGATGTGAGACATTCAAGGATTCAAAGTTCACTACAATGGAGTGCTTCATCAAATTATCTAACAAGGATCTATGGACTTCATCAGAGTCAGGTCCTTCTTCATTAGAACTCCACAGTTCTCTCTCTTCTCTTCCCCCACTGTCTCTCTTATCATTCTAATTTTTCATTGGGGATGCACTTTTTCATATGTATTAATGTAATTAATAAGTGGCTTTATGTTTTTAATGTAAAAGTCACCTTTACGTTATAAAACGGGACTTAATGTTTTCCTAGGAAGTCAAAAAGTTGTAAGACATATGAAGAGTCATTGGGGGGCATATGAAGATTCACCTCTCTTATTATAAAAGGTGAAGGCTTCCCAGTTTTAAAGGGTTGAAAATTTGTGAATTTATGAGGGAGAATTTTTCTACTTGTGGAAGAACAAAGAGTTAGCCAATTTTCTTGTATTTTCCCCCTCACTATTTTTCATCCATTCTTACACTATGTACAACTTTAATTGAAATGTTAATTAAGGAAGAAGTTTCTATTTTCCAAGGCATATGAATGTGTGCATCTTTATATACATGGTTTTGTCTAGCTAGTAGCATGGAATTTTTGGTTGTTTCTTCTCATAAATGTGTGTTTTGAAATTTCTAACTATTGTGTGTGGGAATCTGAGTTTAAACTAGAAACATTAATTCTCCTATATTCTATTCTTGCTCCCTTTCCTACTCTCTAGACAAAGTCTTCTCTAGCAAGCGATTGTTAGCTTTTCCGCAAGGGTCAGTGATGCAACCTAGAATCTACTGTGAAAAACCCAGTTGTGTTGGCACATCACTCAGCCTAAGTTGAGTGCTCACCCGAAGCGCACAAAGGTACCAGGACCCTCTTTAGAGTTTCTTGTGTAGGATGTTGGTGTGATGGTGATAAAATATATTTAGATCCATAATTAAACAGAAACATTCCACAGTGCATAATCCAGTTCTAGATCTTAGAGAATCATGAATAAAATAATAAATATAATAAGAATAACCATACATGAACCATATTTATTTCTGTTCAACACCATTATCCAACCAATATTATCCATTGCATTAAACACTGTAGAACTCAGAAGCTTCTTAAAATAAAATATATATCCATAAGTCAGGCGTGCATCAGATCCAGCAATATAACTCTACAATAATTCACACTCCCTAAACTAGACAGTTCAATACATATTTATAGAGGTGGGGACTTACCCTTCACTATCTATGTACTTCTCAAAATAGGTTGCATGTTGATAATAGCCATGCACATTTACAATAGCATGCATACATGCAAGTGTTCTAATAATAGATGTCCTATAGTTAATTGGAAGAAGAGATCTTATTATTATCTCAAACCATGTATGGCACTTATCAGCCACTCGTTCTCAAAATATAATTGCATGTAGCAAAATTCTTCATCCCTATTTGTGCTTCACATGCTATCTCCAAAAATAGACCTTATCCATAAAAATGGATAATTTCTGAGCCAAACTGTTCTAGCACCTATTTCCTTCCCTATCTTTCTGTGCCTTCAAATGCGCCTTGTTCCCGTGTGAGCATATTTTGTGTGCCTTCTTCTTTGAAAAATATTATTTCTACTCAACATTACCCCACACTAAAGTATATTACCATCCCGGTAATGGGAATTCTTCCTGATGTTACCAAATAATAAAGAATAAGTGATGAAAGAATTAAATAATCACTATACAAAATAGTGAACCTTCACTCTGTTGCACCCTCTTCTTCAATTGGGAGGATCAACTCTGGATACTCTATTTTGATTTCAGCTTCCAATGTCTTCCAATCACTCAACACGGTCATTGTTTTCCCTTGAATATTTATGACTATGGAATATAGTTCGTCCTAAGTGATCTTTTATTTCTCATTCTATAGCACTTGGACAACATTAGCCATACTTGACATCATTCCTTCCAAAAGATCCATCTTCTATGTTATGAGCTTCACAATCTCATCTATCCTCTCCTTAAGCAGATCCTAGGCTTCGCACTTTTCTTTCACCAGTTCCAATGTATTTCCATGTCCAAGTGTCTCATCTTTCATTGATGTTATAACTTCATTATCTTCAACTAGAGTTTTGGTCCTTATTACTGCCTCTGGTACTACACACAAGTTAAGAGCTTGGTATGCTTTTTTCATTTCATCCTTTAAATTTTGGAGCAACACCTCATAAGTTGAATTTTTTCTAAGTATAGAGGCCCATGCTCTCTCTGCTTCTTGTTCAACATCTTTTGGTGCGTACATTTGAATTGGTTCGTCATCTAACACAAATTCAACCAAACTTTGCATATAATGCATAAGAGAAGGAAAAAATTTACGTACCTTAGGTTCTAGATGAGGTATTTCTTTCAGAATATGATCACCAATCTCCTCATCCATGCCAACAAAAGCCTCATTCTTCTCCCATTCTTGTTCCTTCTCTTCCTTTAGGCGCGCTATCTCTACAATTTTATCTTTATTATCCTCCATCAACTCTCAAATGGTGGTAGCCTAATCAACATTTCTCTATGCCACCTCAGTAGATACCTTGACCAAGGCATTGCTAACCTTCTCATCAAACATTAGAGTAGGATTTATCGTCATGTGCCTGCTTTGGTGTCCCATCTTTAATTTTCACGAGACACAAGAATCCTCACACAAGTTAAAATTTGGTTCGTCCATATGAGTCTGCATGGACCATGATAACTACTTCCTTTTGTGCATAGTGGACATATCTGTATCCATTAGCTCCCACCCATATAATTCCTTAAGGCCCATAGTACTCTGAAACTAGACGTGGATGATTTTACTTGTGTCCTCAACATAGACCATGCTAGGGACAACATACTCTTCACTTGTTATTTCTCTTTTTTATTCTTGGCCCCTTAGGAACCTGGGCACCAAGGTTTGAAGTTGCAATGGGTGTGTTGGGTTGATCTTGCAAAAATTATTCTACCTCTTTCACCCTTTCCTCTTCATATCTCATTTCTTCATCTAAGGGTTCCTCCACATATTCAGGTTGGACCAGGGTACTAGACACGCTCTCTTCAAACTCCTCTGCCTCCTCATCAAGCTATAACTTTCTTCTTCACTTTTTCTCCAATGCTTCTTTCTGAGAGGAGATTCGAGGTTACATTCATAAAGGTTGTGATGTTCCTATGCCTTGGGTCCTAGTTCTTATGAACACCTTCTTAAACTGGCACTCTTCCTAGACTGTATCCACATCCAAGTCTTCCTCTCCTCCTTGCTCCTATGTGGTAATATCTATGCACTCACTCTCCACTTTATTTTTGGGCTGCCTCCAGCCTCTATGGTCCAAAACTCCACTATCTTTGTGTTATTCTTCTTCCTCTATCTCTATGGTTGAGGCAGGCTTTGGAGCTGCCACATTTTCAACTGTGTGTTTTCCCTTAGGCAGCCCTAGTAGCATGAACTCATTCTCCACATACTTTTTATTTTCCAACCTAGGTTTAAGATGGAGATAGATAAGCATGGATCCACTGTCTAAAATAGCCAAACTAAATGGATTTATTTTTATAACATCAGAAATAAGCCTCTCAATATAGGCAAACTGACTTGGATAAACATAAGTTTTTCTAAGAGTATGGTAGTCACAATATACCTTGTCCGCATTAAATCTCAACCGACGTGCATCAGTAAACATGTGTACTAAGGCCTAGGAATAGTGTGTTGTGAAGGCATATGGCAGTTTACACCATGGAATCCATGTCCCATCCTTCATTGTAAATTGCGCAAATCAAAAGTGTTGATACCCCACGAATTATACTGCCTTACCAAATACTAAAGGTAAATCATTTGGAATGTGCCATTCCTCTTCAAAGGAAGCACGTAGTCAATCATACCATAGTTCTTCCCTTTATTTTAATGATCCACTCATTGTTCCTTCACATAAGTACTTCTCAAACCTCTCATCGAGGGACTTCTTCTCCATGGGGTATTCCCAAATTTTGTTCTTTGGCCCATCAAAAACTCCAATTTCTATAAACAAAAGAGATAAGAGGATAGTGCCAAAACTTATATTTTCACCTGTTCATGCTTCCTCAGTAATTTTTTCTGCTATGTAGCCTACTAGATTGTAGACTTCTACTTGTGACATCTTCTTGGAAACATGTAGCCACATGGTGTTTACCTATGACCATCTCTCTTGATCATTCAGTTTAGTGAGCAGATGCATGGCTGGGTACTTCCTTAATTTGTAGATGTCCATTCCACGTGTTCCCTTAGAGTATCCCAACTCCTTTCTTGTGGCTATAACAGCTTCCTTATTGGGTATATCACTATTAATTTCCATCTATGTGCCCTTCAGTCCTATCAATGTGGCAATCAAAGGTGTGGCGATCCTTACCCATCGTCGAACAAAATAGAAGAAGTCCTCATGGACTCTGCTCATAAGCCATTGGTATAAAATTTCTATTTTTCCAAAATATGGGATTTCATACAAGTTATATACCCCTACCTTCTTAAACAAATTCTCCCCAGCATCATCATATACTGGCATGCCATCCACCATGTGCTTGTTGGTCTTCTTATTTAGCAAAGTATCCAACTCTCCCTTGTTATTAGTGGTGTGGTGGTTGCACTCACTTACTTTACATCTATGGATATGTGAATCCCAATCTCACCCAATGATTACTCCTTTTGGATACTGCATCTCTAAAAAATTACTCTCGGGAGAAGCTTAGACCTCGACTTCCACCTTCTTCTTCCCCTTTGTACCTACTATGGGTACTTTCTTCAGTGTCATCGCCTTTTCTTCCATAGTATGATGCAACAGAATTCTTCGCCAAAGTGTAGCATTAGGCCTTTCCACCAGATTCCTGACAGGGTTAATGTTTACATATAATGGACTTTTACAAACCATGGAATTTTACACTGTATCAAAATATTCCTAACAATGTCAGGATGAACATTCAGAAGAGGAGAGTCAGAAATCCTAGTAGGTAAATATTTTAACAAGAAATATTTAAAATGCTTTGAAATGTACTTCCTGTCTCCAACTGTTGGCGTTCTGTTCCATAGCTCAAACTGGAGCGGGTGCTCCTCTGTCCAAAGTCTGGAGTACTCGAATCTCCAGAGCGTATCTTTTCTTGGTATGAGTTACCGTAATCGCAACCCTTCAACAGGTAGGTGATCAGGCTGTTCCACAGTGTACAATGATCTCCATTGCCAATTAAGGCAACATTTCACCATGGGTTCCTGAACTGTGTGGAACTGTCTTCTAGGAATGTCAGGATCAAAAAACCTGCATTCAGTCTCTGACATGGCAAATTCATTAACAGAGATTATCCCTCTTGACAGGAGCAATGTTTGAGCCTCAAAGGACATTCTGTTATCGTTGAGTATCAGGGAGTCTATCTGAGCCTGTGAATGTCTGTGATCCCAGACTGTGCCATGCGGTTCATGCATTACCTGTGTGACGTTTACAGTTCTGGTAGTATTAAGTTCTCTGCTGGCAAAGTCAGCCAGAGCATTAGCTTTTCCGGTAATGTGTTCAACTGTAAACTCAAAATTATCAAACCATAAACTCCATCTCTGGAGTCTGTTCCATGCAGCCTTATTTGCAGGGTCTCCACCATGCAATCTCTTTTTGAAATCTTTCAAATCAGATCTCAATATAAATGCTTCATTTTGTACGAAAAAGAGAAAAGCCTTAATGACCTTCTTTGCTGCTAAAATCTCCTTATGAGAAGAATGATACTTTATTTCTGATCCCTGAAACGATCCAGAAGCAAATCTACAGATTTTCTCTTTTCCTTTTTCATTTTTCTCCTTTAATACTGCTCCCCAGTATTGTTCACTTGCGTCGCATTCTATTATCTTGATACCTGGTCCAGGTAAAGACATTGGAGGGAGCTCATTTACTTGCTTCTTGATTCTGATGACTGCATCTGTCATTTCTTGATTCCATGCAGGAGCTTCTTTCTTTAATCTTTTGTTCAATAAGATTCTATTAGCTGCAATGTTCTGATAAAATCCGGCTATATAATTTACACATCCAAGGAATCTCTGAAGCTGCTGCTTTTCTATTAACTCATTGGGAAAATTCTGGATTTTACTAACAATGTGTTTTTGCATCTCTATTTTTCCAGAACTAATTCTTATTCCCAAAAAATCTATGTCTTCCTTAAATACTTCTATTTTGGATGGTGAAAGACATATGCCATTATCAAAGACAACCTTATAAAACTGCTCTAAATGAGATATATGTTCCTTTGGTGATTTGGAGAAGATTAAAATATCATCAATATAAATAATTAAGAAATCTGCTAACTCACCAAAGATTTTGTCCATTATCTTTTGGAAGATGGACGGAGCAGTCTTCAATCCGAAGGGTAGAACCTTCCACTCGTATTGTCCACCAGGGACAATAAAGGCTGTTTTAAACATATCTTCTTGCTTCAGAAAAATCTGCCAAAACCCGCTTTTCAAATCAAACTTACTATATACCTTTGATCCTCTGATTCTGCTTAGAAGATCGTCCTTGGCAGGAATGGGATGCTGGACTGAAGCAATATATCTGTTGAGTGGTTTGTAGTCAACCACCAGTCTTTTCTTGTTGCGGATCTGCTCACTTCTTTTATTAACATAGAATGCAGTGCACGACCAGGGAGAATTTGACTCCTAAATAAAGCCACCTTTAAGAAGCTTTTGTATTTCCTCGTGGCACTCTTTTCTTTCTACTGGAGGCATGCCTCTATGATGCGCCTTAAATTTTGGCACAACTTCTTTTCCATCAGCATCTTTTATTAACTGCAGATCCAGAGAACAGAAATGCTTTTTTCTATGTATAAATGCATGAGGATTATCACTACATATGTCACTTTTTATTTTTGACACAATCTCCTCAATGCTTACATGACAGTTTGCTATAGACTTATGAATCCACAAATTATTAACTGTCTTGCATTTCTCAGGTAGAGGTACAATAGTCTGAAATGTGTACCTTCTGGGTATGGATATAGGAGGACTGAACAATGTAATATGATCTTGGGAAATGCTGAATGTATGACAAGCTTTCAGAAAATCAATCCCAAGCAAACAGTCATAGTTATGCATATTGTGTTGATAAAACTCTATATGTAGAGAGATACCTTCTATACTGATCATGATTCTAGCCATAAATTTACAAACTACTTCCCTCTTATCAAATTTGATCTTTGTATGGGTTTTAACCCAACAATCTGCAGGGATAGCATATTGCCTGAGCAGACTAATTTCTGCGCCAGTATCTATCATGGCATCAAGCACAGATGGCTTTATATGAGGTATACAGATAACCATAGCAATGAATGGATTCTGAGTGCAGCTAATGGTACATACCTCAGCATGATCTTTTTCTTCTAAAGCTATATGATGATAAGTATCATCCAGATCTTCTTCAGAGTTTTTCTTCTCTTTTTCTACTTCTTCAACCAGCCTAGAAAATTCTTCAGTTGCTTTGGCAATTACTTTTTCAAGTAATTCTATTCTGGCTGTTCTCCATTCTCTGTAGGTCTTCATGGAAGCTGGGTCTGGATCAGAATATCCAGATGATGATTGTCCTTGCTCAAATGTTCTGAGCTGTGGACTTTGTCTACCACGACCTCTCCAGGATCCTGACCTTCCTCTGGTTGGGATCTGACGCTGTCTTATTCTTTGTTGAAAAGGAGGTCGTATGGGAAATGATTCGAACGGCTCATCAGGCTGACTTTCTTCTGTTTCTCTGAGTTTAGCTTCCTCTGCTTCTTTGCACCTGATGTATTTGTCATTTAAATCTCTAAGTTCTTTGCTCAGAGCCATTTTTCTGGCAGCGTCCCATGGGGGACAACTCTCATAAACAGACTGAAGGCATTCCAGTTGTTTTCTCAAATACTCTGGACTTGGAGGAATCATGGGATGTGCAAAGTTAGTAACCATATTGATAGCAAAATTCTTGAAAGATGGAACTGAACTATACCCGCTGCTATCAGTACTATCAGAATCATCTGATCCTTGCTAAATCAGATTGCATTGGCCTTCATCTATTGAGACATAAGAAATATCTGAGGAAAGACTGTCAGTATCTGAAACAAATGCATATTCATCCTCATTTATTCCTTTTACTGATAAAGCATTAACTTTTGCTTTACCTCTATCTGTATTTCTGTTAGGACACTTATTTGCATAATGTGATCCTTTACATATATAACAAGTAGGCTTGAATCTTTGACGTTTGCCTACGTATTTATGCTTTCTGAATTTATACCTCTTCTTGGGCTGACTGTATGGAGGAGTTTTGAATCTGGACTTTTTGAATTTTCTTTTCTTCTTCTTATAATACACAGCATCCTCCCCCTTTGAAAATGCACAATCCTTGCAAGAGGATTTGCGTCTAGGAGAAATTTCTAAATCAGGACACCCAAAAGGTTCGAGAGCATATTGCTCACAGAAAACATTACCTAGGGCCTTTTGATGTTTGAGCCACCATTCATATTCTACTTCTTAATAATTCTATAAAACTTGCAGATCAAATCTTGTTGGTATCAAGAAATGAGGCCATTATAGATTTACTTCCCTCTTATCAAATTTGATCTTTGTATGGGTTTTAACCCAACAATCTACAGGGATAGCATATTGTCTGAGCAGACTAATTTCTACGCTAGTATCTATCATGGCATCAAGCACATATGGCTTTATATGAGGTATACAGATAACCATAGCAATAAATGGATTCTGGGTGCAGCTAATGGTACATACCTCAGCATGATCTTTTCCTTCTGAAGCTATATGATGATAAGTATCATCCAGATCTTCTTCAGAGTTTTTCTTCTCTTTTTCTACTTCTTCAACCAGCCTAGAAAATTCTTCAGTTGCATTAGCAATTACTTTTTCAAGTAATTCTATTATGGCTGTTCTCCATTCTCTGTAGGTCTTCATGGAAGCTGGGTCTGGATCAGAATATCCAGATGATGATTGTCCTTGCTCAACTGTTCTGAACTGTGGACTTTGTCTACCACGACCTCTCCAGGGTCCTGACCTTCCTCTGGTTGGGATCTAACGCTGTCTTATTCTCTGTTGAAAAGGAGGTCGTATGGGAAATGATTCGAACGGCTCATCAGGCTGGCTTTCTTCTGCTTCTCTGAGTTTAGCTTCCTCTGCTTCTTTGCACCTGATGTATTTGTCATTTAAATCTCTGAGTTCTTTGCTCAGAGCCATTTTTCTGGCAGTGTCCCATGGGGGACAACTCTCATAAACAGACTGAAGGCATTCCAGTTGTTTTCTCAAATACTCTGCACTTGGAGGAATCATGGGATGTGCAAAGTTAGTAACCATATTGATAGCAAAATTCTTGAAAGATGGAACTGAACTATACCCGCTGCTATCAGTACTATCAGAATCATCTGATCCTTGCTGAATCAGATTACATTGGCCTTCATCTATTGAGACATAAGAAATATCTGAGGAAAGACTGTCAGTATCTGAAACAAATGCATATTCATCCTCATTTATTCCTTTTACTGATAAAGCATTAACTTTTGCTTTACCTCTATCTGTATTTCTGTTAGGACACTTATTTGCATAATGTGATCCTTTACATATATAACAAGTAGGCTTGAATCTTTGACGTTTGCCTACGTATTTATGCTTTCTGAATTTATACCTCTTCTTGGGCTGACTGTATGGAGGAGTTTTGAATCTGGACTTTTTGAATTTTCTTTTCTTCTTCTTATAATACACAGCATCCTCCCCCTTTGAAAATGCACAATCCTTGCAAGAGGATTTGCGTCTAGGAGAAATTTCTAAATCAGGACACCCAAAAGGTTCGAGAGCATATTGCTCACAGAAAACATTACCTAGGGCCTTTTGATGTTTGAGCGCTTGCTTGCGCTCCCACTTATCCTTGCAGAGTTTGGCGTTGGTCTGATCAATAATCTGATTAAGAGCGCCAAAGCTGAGTTCTGCTGTCCTCATACCATGCATGGCCTTTTTATACTGAGTTGCAAAATATGGCGGAAATGACTCAATATACCTGAGACGCATAGTCTCATCATTTATGTTACCAGAGCTGTAATACAGCTTCTGCATAAAGCATTGATATTCCTTAACACGAGTCATATCACATAGCCTGGCACGCAGAAACATGGCAGTGTTCATCATCTTATCATCATCAATATTGCCGATAAACTCCTTGATGATGGCGGCAGTAAGACCAGAATAGCCTGCCTGCAAAATAATCTCTTTATTTGGGAGCAAGTCCCACCATTCTTTCAGTATGCCAACAAATCCGTTGGCTATAGTTGCAGCAATATTCCTGGGAGATCTACCATAAGTTTCAAACTGGGTATTTCCCCAGCCAATCATAGAATGAACTATCTCCTTAATTTCAAGAATAGATTTACACTCTAACTTATAAAAGTTAGGTTGCAGAGTCTGTACCTTTGGAGTATGTGGTAATCCAGCCATAGGAGTATTAGTAACTCCAGATGTTTCTCCCATCTGTTCATCAAAAACAGGAGGTTCATATTGAGGTTCATGTGGTGGTACATCCTGAATACTAAGCATATTGACATTTTTATCCTTAAAAAATAACGGCTTGTATTCCTCTAGGACTTCTTTATAAGACTTCTTTGTAGAAGGATTTGCCAATTCAGTCACATCTGACCAAGATACTGCTTTCGTCCAGTCTCCCTCTGGAAGACTAGAAACTTTTCTATTTACTTCTTGAATTTTTGGCAAAATTTTAGGAAGTTCAGATGCAAGACACTTTTGTATCTCATCAATTCTTTGATGAGTCTTTTCATTTTCATCCTGCAAACTAGATATACCATTCTCAATCAATTCATTAGTCTGGATTTGTCTATTGATAACAGTACTCTTGATGCTAGTGGTATGATCCACTAATGGTTGAACAAGATCAGTAATTTTTTGTGAAATGACCTCTGGTAGGTCTGTAGAAACAACTTTATGAGTTTCCTGAACTTGTGTTTCTATTTTACTGACTGATCCATGTAACCTATCAACTCTTTCATGCAATAATTTCAAAGCTGCTGCTGTGTCACCCTTTTTTCTCAATTCAATAGCTTTTAGAACCTTTTCTAAAGATGCTAATTTTTCTTTATGAGAGACAACTTCTTCATGGACTGTTTTGACAGCTTTATTAGTCCAGTTGAGCATCTTAGAACTTTCTGAGGGTTCTATTTCTTTACTAACTGTCCTTTGATACCAAAAGACGGCTTTTTGAGACTGATCCAGAGAAATCAATTCATGTGGATCTGTTTCTGGTAGAGAAATACTGGAGCTGGTAGAAGCCATGTTAATAGCAGGGCCATTAACAGGAGCATACTTCTGACTTACAAGCTTTTCGCAGTCAGAGCACCATAGGAAGTCTGTAGCAGGATCATGAACTAAAGATTTATGGCTACAGAGAAAGATTTTTTCTTTTTCTGGCTCTTCAGGCTTCTTAGAATTGGAACTCTCTCCTACTGTAAAATAGGAAGAGGTACTATTTGTAGATGTACTTCTAGACAATGATTTCTTTGACAGATCTCTGTGAGAGTTTTGCCTAAAACTCAAAGTAACCTTATTTTTCTCCTCAGTAACAGCAGTTGCATTTTCTAACTTAGGTTTAGAAGACTGAATAAACTTTTTTGATAAGGTCCATTCCTTTGGAACCTTAATGTCTGACCAAGAAATTAGTTCTGGTTCAATTTTCTGTGTTTCTAGATTAGTGTGAGTCACCACGCTACTGCCCTTAGTTACTCCATGTTTAACAGCAGGATACATTGTATTCACTAATCTATAAATGACTTTATAATGAATTGCCAATGGGCAAGAACCAGTTCTCATATGTAGACCAGTAGTAGCTAAATGCAATTTAAGAACATCCTGTAACAAATCATCCTTTGTTAATGAGACAGGATAGTTCGGGAATACCTCAAAAGACAAAGGGCCATTATGGAGGCCTGTCTGGATTGCAGCAAGCAAGGAATCCTTAAAGTTGTCAAATCTTAGATCCATAAGGCAACACAAAATTGATGCATTCAAGCCACGCCGAAAGAGGGGCGTTATACCAATTTGCACACAGCCAACATGAGCAAATTTATAAGTGCTTTGCCTTTTCAAACTTTTTATGTCTGCTTTATCAATCAGTGGAATGTTGTATTCTCCATTACTTGTCTGTGACACTTGAATCACAGATTCTCTAGTCTTGAAAACAGTAGAAGCAATCAAATGAAATCTATTTATTCTAGCATAAACTTCTGAATATGACTTCTTAGGGAGTTTCCACTCCGGAATAGGATTATCTTCATTAGCGATATCTATATCTGCATTGACCTCAAAGACATCAGATAAATTAATAAGTTCTTGATCTTCTGTTTCAACAGAACTGACTCGGGCATTATCATCAGCCATTTTTACTGGTACTTTGCAAGCAAGGGAGCAGGAAGGTTAAACTATTCGGAATCCTCTTTTGGCTGCGCCTGACACACGATGTCTTACAATATGGGGACTTAACACCAATTAACCTTAGATGAGTGCTATATACTTGCTTTCACAGATGACAGTAATAAAACTAGAGATAATTCTATAAAACTTGCAGATCAAATCTTATCATTCATTTTCTGTTCTGAGACCAAAATTTTGCCTAAGATCTTTTGCTCTAAGCTCTGATACCAATCTTCAACAACACACACTCACATAAATCATAAACAAACAAACTGCTCTGATACCAATCTAAACAAACAACTCTGTAGCTCTGATACGAATAAACACTGATACAGGATTACTTAAATCTGAAACTTCTGCAAATCTCAAGGATAGGAAAGCTTAAAGATCTGGTGTATAGTAACATCACTATTTCTGAATACTTCATGTATAATATTGATCACAATATCAAATACATCATATGTTTCATAGATATCTTCAAACGTACCAAACTCTTCTATAAACATGAGCTTACGTTCACCATTGACTGTAAGAATTACACAAACTTCATCAAACATGACTTACAGATATAAGCTGAACAATAAACAGAACTGGACTAGACTCTGAAAATCTTCTGCGCTGAATTTTCTTCAATTCTTCACCAGATGTCTCTTCCCAGAAGTGCTTAGCTCCGAGTTCCTAAGTGTAGTGAGTGAGATGAACGAAGTCCAATTTATAGACTTGTTCATGGCTTTTCACTTAGAACCGAAGTATCCGGTAAAAGGGAAACCGGTCATCCAGGTTACAGGTAAGATTCCAGAAATGACACAAAGGACTGACGACAGACATAAAGTGAGTACAACCCACTCACGGGAGTATTATTAAAGTGACATGGGTCCACCACGCACTGACCAAAAGCGACAGACCAACACACAAGAGATAAGATAGAATCTTATCTAGAAACTTTACACATGGTAACAAGCCTACCGTGAATGGCCGACAGAAAAGCGCACTAACAAGCGCACTACCAAAAGCAAACTGAAAGCAGGATCATAATATAATTAGAGCATAATACTTCTGGATGTTATAAAGATTCTGTGTTAAGTGTTTAAGAGCATTATGATAAAGTTGTAAGAAACTGGTGTGAAAGTTTTCTGGATTGATTCTGATTTGTTTTCAGTTATCTGTGAACGCAAGTTAATATAGCACCTTAAAAGGTTAATTGGTGAGATCCCCGCCAAGTAAGACGCCGTGTGTCAGGCGCAGTTTCAAGGGTAGATTTCGACGATAATTTAACCTTCTTGCTTCCTTGCTTGCAAAGTACCAGTTACAAATGGCTGAAGATACATAGCCAAGTCAGTTCTAGCAGAACCAGAAGATCAGGATCTTATAAATTTGTCAGATGTTTTTGAAGTCAATACTGATGTTGATATAGTAGATGAAAGATAATCCAATCCCAGAATGGAAACTTCCAAAGAAGTCTTACTCAGAAGTATATGCTAAGAATAAATAGATTTCATCTGATCGCCTCAACTGTTTTTAAGACTAGGGAATCTGTGATTCAAGTTTAACAGACTAGTAATGGTGAGTATAATATTCCACTAATAGATAGAGTAGATATTAAGAGTTTGAAAAGGCACAGTCTACATATAAGTTTGCCCACGTAGGCTGTGTGCAAATTGGCATAACACCATTGTTCCATCGTGGCTTGAACGCCTCGATTCTATGTTGCCTTAATGGATTTAAGATTTGACTAACTTTCAAGGATTCTTTGTTAGCTGCTATTCAGACAGGGTTGCATAATGGCCCCATGTGTCATTTGAAGTTTTCCTGAACTATCCTATTTCTTTGACAAAGGATGACTTATTACAGGATGTTCTTAAGTTGCATTTAGCTACAACAGGACTGCACATGAGATCTGGTTCTTGCCCTTTGGCAATTCATTATAAAGTTATATATAGATTAGTGAATACAATGTATCCTACTGTAAAACATGGTGTAACCAAGGGCAGCAGCGTGGTGACTCACACTAATCTAGAAACACAAAAAATTGAACCAGAATTAATTTCTTAGTCAGACATTAAGGTTCCTAAAGGAATGGACCTTATCAAAAAAGTTCATTCAGTCCTCAAAGCCAAAATTAGAAAATGCAACAGCAGTCACTGAGGGAGAAAAATCAAGTCACTCTAAGCTTTAGGCACAATTCTAAGTAGAGATCTGTCTAAAAAGCCATTGTCTAAAAGTACATCTACAAACAGTACCTCATCCTACTTTACTGTAGGAGAGAGCTCAAATACTCAGAAGCCTGAGGAGCCTGAAAAGGAAAAGATATTTCTCTGTAGCCATAAATCTTTAGTTCATGATCCAGCTACAGACTTTCTATGGTGCTCTGACTGTGAAAAACTCGTCAGTCAGAAGTATGCTCCTGTTAATGGACCAGCCATTAACATGGCCTCTGTTAGTTCCAGTACTTCTTTACCAGAAACAGATCCACATGAGTTGGTTTCTCTGGATCAGTCCCAAAAAGCTGTCTTTTGGTATCAAAGAACTGTTAGCAAAGAAATAGAACCTTCTGAGAGTTCTAAGATGCTTAATTGGACAAATAAGGCCATAAAAACAGTTCATGAAGAAACTATGTCTCTAATAGGGAAAAACTAGCATCTATGGAGAAAAGGTTCTGAAAGCAATTGAGTTGTGAAAAAAGGGTGATACAGCAGCAGCTTTAAGATTATTACATGACAGAGTTGATAGATTGCATGGGTCAGTCAGTAAAATAGAAGCACAAGTTCAAGAAACTCACAGGGTTGTTTCTACAGACCTACCAGAGGTCATTTCTCAAAAAATTACTGATCTTGTTCAACCTCTAGTGGACCATACCACTGGTATAAAGAGTATTGTGATAAATAGGCAAGCATCCAGACTAATGAATTAATTGAATCAGTGGCATATCTAATCTGCAGGATGAAAATGAAAAAACTCATCAGAGGATCGATGAGATACAGAAATGTCTCACATCAGAATTTCCTAAAATACTGCCAAAGATCCAGGAGGTAAATAGAAAAGTTTCCAGCCCTCCAGAAGGAGACTGGACGAAAGCTGTATCTTGGTCAGATGTCACTGAATTAGCCAGTCCTTCTACAAGAAAATCATATAAAGAAGTCTTAGAGGAATACAAGCCTTTATTTTTCAAAGACAGAAATGTCAATATGCTTAGTATTCAAGATGTACCACCACATGAAGCTCACTTTGAAGCTCCTGTTTTTGATGAACAGATGGGGGAAATATCTGGAGTTACTAATGCTCCAATGCCTGGTATTATCACACACTTCAAAGGTATAAACCCTGAAACCTAACTTTTATAAGTTAGAGTGTAAGTCTATTCCTGAGATAAAAGAAATAGTTCATTCTATGATTGGCTGGGGCAATACTCAGTATGAAACCTATGGTAGATCTCCCAGGAATATAGCCGTAACAATAGCCAACGGATTTGTTGGCATACTAAAAGAATGGTGGGACTTGCTCCCAAACAAAGAGATTATTCTGCAGGCAGGATACTCTGGTCTAACTGCCGCCATCATCAAGGAATTTATTGGTAACATTGATGATGATAAGATGAGGAACACTGCCATGTTTTTAAGAGCCAGACTATGTGATATGAATCGTGTTAAGAAATATCAGTGCTTTATGCAGAAACTGTATTACAGTTCTGGTAACATAAATGATGAGACCATGCGTCTCCGATATATAGAGTCATTTCCACCGTACTTTGCCACTCAGTACAAGAAGGCCATGCATGGCATGAGGACAACAGAACTCAGTTTTGGCACTCTAAATCAGATAATTGACCAGACTAACGCCAAACTCTGCAAGGACAAGTGGGAGCGCAAGCAGGCGCTCAAACATCAAAAAGCACTAGGTAATGTTTTATGTGAGCAATATGCTCTTGAACCTTTTGGCTATCCTGATCTAGAGATTTCTCCTAGATGCAAATCCTCTTGTAAGGATTGTGCATTTTCAAAGGGGGAGGATGCTGTGTATTATAAGAAAAAGAAAAGAAAACTCAAGAAATCAAAATTCAAATCTCCTCCATACAAACAGTCAAAGAAAAGGTATAAATTCAGAAAGCAAAAATATGTAGGCAAATGTCAGAAGATTTAAGCCTACCTGTTATATATGTAAGGGACCTCATTATGCAAATAAGTGTCCTAACAGAAATACAGACAAGGGTAAAGCAAAAGTCAATGCTTTATTAGTAAAAGGAATAAATGAGGATGAGTATGCATTAGTTTCAGATTCTGACAGTTTTTTCCTCAGATATTTCATATGTATCTCAATTGATGAAGGTCATTGCAATGTGATACAGCAAGTATCAGAAGATGAAGATGATAGCACTAGATAGCAGTGGGTACAGTTCTATTCCCTCCTTTAATAATTTTGCTATCAATATGGTTACTAACTTTGCACATCCCAATGATTCCTCCAAGTGCAGAGTATTTAAGAAAGCAGTTAGAATGCCTTACAGTCTGTTTATGAAAGCTGTCCCCCATGGGACACTGCCAGAAAGATGGCCCTAAGCAAAGAAATCATAGATCTGAATGACAGATATATCAGATGCAAAGAGGCAGAAGAAGGCTAAAGCTCAAAGAACAGGCAGAAAGAATATCAGACTGAAGAACCTTTCAAACCATTTCCTGTACGTCCTCCATTCCAGCAGAGGATCAGACAACGTCAGACTCCCAATCAGAGGGAGAGTCAGGACCCTAGAGAGGTCGAGGAAGACAAAGTTCACAGTTCAGAACATTCGAACAAGGACAATCATCATCTGGATATCTCTGATCCAGACTCAGCCTCCTTGAAGACTTACAAAGAATGGAGAAAAGCCAGAATGGAATTACTTGAAAAAGTAATTGCTAGAGCAACAGAAGAATTCTCCAGACTGGCTGAAGAAGAAGAAAAGGAGAAGAAAGATCCAGAAGAAGATCTGGATGATACTTATCATCATATAGCATCAGAAGGATAAAGATCATGCTGAGGTATGTACCATTAGCTACACTCAGAATCCCTTTATAGCTATGGTTATCTGTATACCTCACATAAAGCCCTATGTGCTTGATGCTATGATTGATACTGGAGCAGAAATCAGTCTGCTCAGACAATATGCCATACCATGCTGACTGCTGGGAAAAAACCCATACAAAAATCAAGTTTGACAAAAGAGAAGTAATCTGCAATTATATGGCTAGGAGTCATTAATAAATATAGAGGGTATTTCTTTACAAATAGATTTTTATCAACACAATATGGAAAACTATGATTGCCTGCTTAGGGGTTGATTTCTCTAAAAGCCTGTCATACTTTCAGTATAACCCAGGATCATATCCTGTTTTGTTCAGTCCTCCTAGTGATCCATACCTAGAAGTTATACATTCCAAACCATAGTGCCTTTGCCCGATAAATGCAAAGACTGTTAATAATCTCTAGATACATAAGTCTATTGCAAATTGTCAAATCAGTATAGAAGAAGTTGTATCCAAGATAAAGAAATGATGTATGTAGCGATAACCCGCATGCATACATACATAGGAAAAAAGCATTTCTGTTCTCTTGATCTGCAGTTAATCAAAGATTCTGAAGGCAGAGAAATAGTGCCCAAGTTCAAATCCCATCATAGGGGAATGCCTCCAGCAGAAAGGAAAGAATGTCACAAAGAGATACAGAAGCTGCTAAAAGGTGGCTTTCATCCAGGAGTCAAATTCTCCTTGGTCGTGCACAACATTCTACGTTAATAAAAGAAGTGAGCAGATCCGTAATAAGAAAAGACTGGTGGTTGACTACAAACCACTCAACAGATATATTGCTTCAGTCCAGCATCCCATTCCTGCCAAGGACGATCTTCTAAGCAGAATCAGAGGATCTAAGGTATATAGTAAGTTTGATCTGAAAAGCGGGTTTTGGCAGATTTTTCTGAAGCAAGAAGATATGTTTAAGACAGCCTTTATTGTCCCTAGTGGACAATACGAGTGGAAGGTTCTACCCTTCGGATTGAAGACTGCTCCGTCCATCTTCCAAAAGATAATGGACAAAATCTTTGGTGAGTTAGCAGATTTCTTAATTATTTATATTGATGATATTTTAATCTTCTCCAAATCACCAAAGGAACATATATCTCATTTAGAGCAGTTTTATAAGGTTGTCTTTGATAATGGCATATGTCTTTCACCATCCAAAATAGAAGTATTTAAGGAAGACATAGATTTTTTGGGAATAAGAATTAGTTCTGGAAAAATAGAGATACAAAAACACATTGTTAGTAAAATCCAGAATTTTCCCAATGAGTTAATAGAAAAGCAGCAGCTTCAGAGATTCCTTGGATGTGTAAATTATATAGCCGGATTTTATCAGAACATTGCAGCTGATAGAATCTTATTGAACAAAAGATTAAAGAAAGAAGCTCCTGCATGGAATCAAGAAATGACAGATGCAGTCATCAGAATCAAGAAGCAAGTTAATGAGCTCCCTCCAATGTCTTTACCTGGACCAGGTATCAAGATAATAGAATGTGACGCAAGTGAGCAATACTGGGGAGCAGTATTAAAGGAGAAAGATGATAAAGGAAAAGAGAAAATCTGTAGATTTGCTTCTGGATCATTTCAGGGATCGGAAACAAAGTATCATTCTTCTCACAAGGAGATTTTAGCAGCAAAAAAGGCCATCAAGGCTTTTCTCTTTTTTGTGCAGAATGAAGCATTTATTTTGAGATCTGATTTGAAAGATTTCAAAAAGAGATTGCATGGTGGTGACCCTGCAAATAAGGCTGCATGGAACAGACTCCAGAGATGGAGTTTATGGTTTGATACCTCATGCCCTAGCTCAAAAACACGTTCCCTAGCTTGAAAACCCATGCCCTATCTTGAAAATGTGAGCCCTAACTCTTTCTCAATGCTTTTTCTTCTCTCAAACCCTTCTCCAATAGGGATACGTAAGCCACTTCTGTGCACAAATCCACTCTCCATGTCTGGTTTCACAGCTCTCCGCACCTCAACAGGTGTTTCTTGGCTCAGTCACAACTAGTTCGCTCGAATACTTGTGATTACAAAGGTAAAAATGAACCCGCATCACATCCTTGTATAGATTTTTGCAGAAGTATTACGTTTATTGCTCCTTTACCTACCACCAATCCTCTTATTAACTGACCATTTTCCTAACTTCCACATGGTACACCTTCGCTCCAAAACTATAACCTTCTAGCACACCTTCATACCTTATGGCTATAGACTTAGTTCTACGCACATCCATGCACCAAAGTACCTCGCCACTGTGCCTTCCTCTAGTAGTTTTTATGGTCGATCGCTTACCTCGCGTTATATTGTTCATTCATTTATTTCCACATATGGACTTCCTTAAGAGCAATCTTCTTTCTAGTAGCTCATTTCCATACTTGAATAACACTTGTAATAGTTTGTTCTTATGTGTACCCATTTTTTGAATAACAAATAACAACCACCCCACACTAATGGTATATTTGGTCCTCTACGCATAAAAATACTTCAGATTATAACTAGCTTCCAGTGCGCAAACGTGTTTATTACACAAAACATCAAAACTAAATTGACAAATCATAGAGAAAAAGAAGGAAATACATTAAAATAAATACAAAAAGGGAAATCTATACTAAATGGCAATACTGCCTTATTACAAACACCAAGAAGACTTATTTATAGTGGGGCTTCAACCTACTACCATTAAAGTAAATGGGTAAATGTGTTCTATCAAGCACCTCTAATTGACAAGTGCTTGATTCAAGGATGTGAGTGATAACATATGGCCCCAACCAATGTACCTTAATTTTTCCTAAATGGCACAAAAACTTGGAATCATAAAGAAGTAACATCTATCCAACCTCAAGCTTCTTATCCCTGATGTGTTTTTCATGCCATGCCTTATGCCTAACCTTTTCTTGCTTTTGACTCCAATTTGTTATGGCGCACCTCTCATCCAACTGTATTAACTTGTCAATTATTTATTTTAATGCTTTCTCATCAACTATACCTCCACGCGCACATGATACGAAAACAAGGTAACATAAATTCCATGGGAAGAATTTCTTCTGTGCCAAACACCAACTGAAATGGTGTGGCCTTATTTAACCTTTTATAAGTTGTTTGATATTCCCAAACCATAGCCAAAACTTTTTCATCCAAATCTTTCCATCTAACATCATAAATTTTTGATATCTTCTTGAAAGCCTCAGTAGTCTCATTTTCTTGAGGGTGATAAGGTGTAGTATTGTGGTGCATGACCATAAATTCATCCAAAAATATCCTGATTGTCTCATTCAAGAAGTGTGTGCCCCTGTCACTTGTCAAAATCAATAAACATCCATACCTAGTAAGAATATTTTCCCATGAGAACCTTGTTGTTGTACTTGTTTTACAATCCTTTGTAGGTGCTTGCTTCTACCCACCTTGTCAGATAATCTATTTAAGTGATGTTGTAGCATGATCCAGTTCTACACGAGGTTAGGGAAATAGGACCCACAAAGTCTATTGCCCATTTTTCAAATGGCTCTGCACTAGTAATAGGCCTTAATGGCATTTCATCTCTTTTTCCAAGTTTTCCAAGGAGCTGACAGTGATCACATGCCTTACAATACTCTTTCCAATCCTTATACAGGGTCTCCCACCATAATCCAATTAGTAGAATCTTGCATGTGCAGTGTCATCACCTACATAATTCCCACCTACAATACTACCATGACATTATTCCATGATATTTGTGTGCTCATGTTCCAGTACAAATCAGTGTAATAATTCATCTCTTCCTAGTTTGTATAAGTCACCACTGATCAACATGAACGGTGCATCATGAATTACAACTTGTTTGTTCTCTAATGATTTCATTCCTTCTAGCGGTCATACCTATGTGTAAAATGACAGAAATATCCTCCAATTATGAAGGCATGTGATGTAACCTATACAATTGTGCATATGACATTGTATCTTCAATTGTCTGTGCATCCTTTCCTGATTGAATCCTTGATAAGTGGTCCGGGACAGAATTACTTTTACCTAGTTTTACCATGACTGTAAAGTCAAATTCTTGGAATAGGAACACCCATTGACATATGAACCCCTATAAAACAGGCTTATTTACCAAATATTTTAACACCATGTGACTTGTATAAAATACAAAAGGTGTTTCTAGCAAGTACTTTATGAACTTATGCAACGTGCATAGATATTGACAAGGCCTCGTGCTCTATGCAGTTGTATAATTCTATTAGGTAGGAGTCAATTTTCTACTAGTAAAGAAGATAGGATTATCTATAATACCTTCTCCAAGTTAAGCTAACACTACACTAATGGTCATGCCAGAGGCATCCACATGTATGTGAAATGGTTGGTTCCATGATGGAAAATGTAGAATAGGCGATATAGTAAGTGTCTCCTTCAATACCTCAAATGCACGATGTTGCAGTTATCTCCAATAGAATGTCCCTTTTCCTTTGAGTAACTCTTCCAAGGGTGTGAAAATATTCACATATCCTTTGATAAATTTTTGGTAACACCCTATATGGCCCAAGAACCTATGCACCTCACTTTGACTAGTAGGCTCCTCCAAGCCTATAATAATTGTAACCTTAGCTGGATCTACTAACAAACATTCCTTGCAGATGATTTTCCCCATTAGAGTTCCAAAAGGTGTAGAAAAAATGCACTTCTTGATGTTTAAAGAGATGCTTAACTATCTACATCTTTCAAAAATTAAGCACAAGTTGTCACAATGATCCTCAAAAAGCCCATATACCATCCAATCATCAAAGTAAACCTATAAGAAATTGTGAATAAAATCATGGAATGCTTGAACAACTATGTGTAAAAATACAGAAGGTGCATTCTTCAAACCAAATGGCATCACAATATATGCAAAGCTTCCCCATTCAGTGGTGAAACTCATTTTC
Source organism: Taxus chinensis (assembly GCA_019776745.2). Classification (NCBI taxonomy): domain Eukaryota; kingdom Viridiplantae; phylum Streptophyta; class Pinopsida; order Cupressales; family Taxaceae; genus Taxus; species Taxus chinensis. Next base: position 729,931,322 of record CM034146.1, read on the forward strand.
TCTTGATTCTCCTGTGTAATAATAACTTGGTGATACCCAAGAGAATCCATCTGTAAAAAGAGTAAATTTCACGCCCTGCAATGCCTTCTAATATTTCCTTGGTGAAATACATAGGAAAAGGATTAATCACACATGCATCATTCAACTCCCTGTAATCCATACAAATCATAATCCAACCATCTTTCTTTATACTAATTACTATGGGGCTAGCCCACTCTAATTCTTCTAGGGGCTTAATGATGCCAAATTTCAGCATTTTGTCAATTTATTCTTTAACTTTTACACTATAGGTTAGGGCTCATACTGTATGGTCTCTTCCTAACCGGGTCGCAATCCTTCCTTTAGCTTAATCTTCATCTCACCTAATCACTCATGCACCCCCTTCAACTCATGGTATCCCTGAGGAAATAAGTCCTAGAAATCACATAGTAAGTCAATTATCTTTGCCACTTTAGAATCAGACCAATAATCTCCAATTATGGCCTCTTTAGGTTCAGCATCTGTGCCAATGTTCACTTTCTTAGACTTCATAAGTTCATGATAGGCATGCATGTTGTTATCCGCATTTTCTAAAACCTTTGGCATACCTGCTGAATGATCTATGTTTAAATATTCTACTTCTTCATCATACACCATGTAGACCATTTTTCCTTTCTCCTTCTTAAAGTGAGTGCACGTGTAAATAGTTTGGCATCTGTCTCATCTATTTCATCAAAACGTGCTCCTGGGTTCTTCCTCACCAAATAAATCCTGAATGAGTTCTTCAGCCTTTGCACTGCCTCCCATAGTCAAGCAGTTCCATAACCTGTAATGCCTCTCTCACCATAGGTTTAGTATAGAAGTAGCCAAAAGTATGTACCATAAATGTAATCAAGCCTTTCCAATTTCCAGTCTCCCTATGCAATTTTGTATAAACATACCAAGTGCGCGTGCGTGGCCTTGTAACGTGGAATAAAGTTTGTGTACCCAAAGTGAAGGTGGTAGATCTTCCTACCCCTCTGTCCAGAGTCTCTCACACTACTAAACATGGTGTTTAATAGGTTTATTACCATGATATATGCAGATTTGAGTAGGTACATTTCTCTTGAGAAACCGAGTTGTTAGATAAATTCTCACTTCATTTCATTCTATGAGATTATCCCTGCGAACCATCCACCAGCATTTTTCCATCCTGCGTAGGGTATACACTAACATATTTCTTCTTTCCACTTGATCAGTCCACTACTCCTCCATGGCGTGCAAGAATACCGTAGGATCTCCTTCTCCAATATACCGGTGTACACAATTGTTACCTATCCTCATAATACAATGAGGTTTTATCCTTCACATAAATGTGCTTCTTACCTCATGCCCCACCATCTCATAGGTTTCATGCACCCAATTTTCACAAGCAACACTGATAGTATCACTAATAGACTGTGCATCTTCTTATTAGAGGATTCCTTCCTTATATGGCTCAAGTACTTCTAGATCTTGAATGGCACACACATAAATTTTGTTCAGGTCTTCCTCACTCAATGGTTCAACATAAGGTGCATATTTTCCATCTGTTAAATGGATAATAACTCACTCTTCCTTCTTCTCAAAACTTATTTACCCATTGTTAAACTATAGATCAACATTATTTACATAACACAAAGGGAACCGAAGTAGAGTTGGGAATTTTTCTGCTTTTGCAAGTGCTAAGACCTCAAAGTCCCCAATGAACTTGGCCCATTATATAGTAATGGATGCATCCTTTAAAAATTAGATTGGAGTGGTTCTAGTTCAATTAGCCATAAATAGTACATTAGAGGATGGCTATAATGGGGGTCTTCCCATCTGTATCACATGCATCTAAAGTAAGAACATTGACTTTCACACCTAGGTCAATCAATATATTTCTCAAAATTCATCCATCGAAAACAACATTCAGAGTGATTTCCTTGTCATAATCCAAGCTATGAGGGGGAATATTGGCATGCAGGATCTATCATCCATTCTTAATACATGTGTGCAGAGTGTTTCCCTTTAGCCAATTTCCTAGTAATGGAATAATATTATGCTGGTGCAGCATTTCGCATACCTATTTCAAATCATCAACATTTGACTAGACCATATCCGCTACCTTCGTTTCTTCCAACTACCTTGACTATTCCTTTAAACATTGTATTTCATCATGAAGATTTCTGAGTACCTCCATGATCTCCTGATAAACCTTGTTCTGATGTGTAGGATCTGGATATCTTGCTTGTAAAAACTTCTCCTTAGTAATGGTAGGCTTCTGTTGTAACATCTCTTTGGCGCACACAGCTTCAGCACATGTAATAATCTTCACATATACTACCTCAATTTCTGGTGCCAACTTTGGCATCCACTAATTTTCTATGGTGCAATGTATCCTAACCATCCCTATGCCCTTGTTTTCCTGTATATGTTTCTTGCTAAGATGCTCATATAAGTTTGGAAATTCCTCATAGTTATGATTATTCCCACAAAATAACAAGTAATATTCCAAGGGAATTTGTGCCTGTAGTAGTTAGGAGATCCTCATGTATAACATGTTCCATGAGAAAAATCACCTCTCCCAACACCACAGCCTCGGCCCCTTAATCTACCATGGTATCCTTAACCTCTACCATGACTTCCTTCAAAGCACCCTTCATTCTGATCATACCGCCCTTGAGCGTGATCACGATCATGATGCTTATTTTTAATTTTAGGATTATTTTATACTCATGTCTTTCATACACCAATATCTATAGCATCATGGATATGACCAATCAACCTGTAGTCTTCCATATTGTGAGTCATGGAATGGAAAAGCTTACAATAGTAAATTAAAATCTTTCTTACCATGTGTTGTAATAATGGGCAACAAATTGCATCATGGTCTAAATGACATATCTCGTAGTCTAGCAACAATGAATCTACTGACCTGCGGGGAAAAATATCTTTACTGTGACCTTTCACTTCACAGTATGTATACAGCAAATCTCTGATGCACGTCTTGTGTGCTGAATTTGTGGATAGTTTCTCCAAAAAAATTTCCATAGCTGTAATCTGTGCTTCCAGGAATAGCCTCACTCTAGTATCTATACTTTTAACTACCTTAACATGGAACACTACTTTAAGTGCTTTGCACTGATCTATATATGTCTTATGTGACAACGCCCTCCTAAAAGGTTTGATCAAGCCCCCAATGAACCACTATGCATGTTGGCTTGCATGAATATCATACGAAAGCTTAGACAAAAGTGTTTTGAAATGGGCATCATAATCCAAACACTTTCAGTAGTGCCTTACTTAATATCCTTGAGTGTGTTTATACTCTTCTACTCGAACTCAGGGATATGAAATTCCTTAAGGAAATCTTCTCGTATTGCTTCATAATCTACGCAAGTCTAATCAGGTTCAAACTTCCTATACCAGCAATGAGTGTGTCCCTGTGATGTAGTTAGAACTTTTCTTACCTTGCACTCAGAAGCCATGATTCCTTATGCATGCCAAATTATCTCGCACATGTGTATGTGCTCAACAAAATATTCTATTACCCTATACTCTTGAAGATGAAGTGACATCTCCATGTAAATATTCTAGGGTTAGTGAGGACCATGCCCACCTGATCCAGAAATTTCGTATGTTACCTCTGCCTCCAGACCCACCAAATCCACCATAAATAGAGCCACATATGCCCCTTGATCCTCCACCTGTAGTCAGAAGTGGACCAATAGATGTACTACCCTATGTCTTAACAGTGGTACTAAACAAAACTCCTAAAGTCTGTGAGGTGGTACTACTCCCACAAGTGAGTCCAAAATTATGTGCACTTGATTTCCATTTTGACAATGCACTTGAAAAGGTACCTCCAAATAAAAAATAAGACGTTTTCCTAGCCATAGATGCACTTTCTACTTTATTTACTCCTAATATGCTACTACCCAAACTATCTTGCTAACTACTAGTTGCACTAGATACTAGAAAACCAAGTGTAAGGGCTATGGTTTCCATAGTAGATTCAGGTGTGCACACGTGCGACCCATGTTGTCTTTATTGGTGTGCTCTCATATGAGGTAGAGGAGGGTTCCCTTTTCCTGATCTACCAAATGGAGGAGTTCTAGATGCTCTGGCTCCACTCCTTCTATGTGAGCTCCAAATCCTTCATGAGCCATCTCTCTCCTCAACGTAATATGTTCTGTAATATCACATTGCTTCTCTATCTCCCTATCTTGCGCACCTCACTGTATTTAAGTCATATTTCTTCTCTTTGCCTCTCTACCACTAGGTCCTTCATCCTTCACCAAACCTACTCCTTTCCTCGTGCATGGTAGGGTTTTTCTAGCCATCAACTTTTCTTCCAAGTTTAGGGTTACCATCAAGATTTTGATCACCAATGGAATGCCTTACAAATAGGTTCCCCTAGGATAATGCAAAAATTGAAACCCAGCTACCTTTGAACAAGAGAAAGTAGAAATTGAGTACTCTATAATATAGCTATTAAGAACACCAAGGAACCAAATGTCCACAACGCACATCCAAATCAGATTAGCATCATAGAGGGCCTAAAATTCTTCTTACGTCTAGACAAGTGTGTGATACCTCTAATTCCTTTTAGATGCTTAAGCAACCAGCCACTCATACAACTCTACTAGAGATATAGCAAAGAATATCTCATATAAATAGTCATACAAACTCTTCTCCACCCATGCACATGCGTCAAACTCAGATTCAGTGTTGAACCTCTGAGCATACTCTTCTTCCAAATCTATTATCCACCCCTCAATACTTTCTAGGATCAACCAGTACATCTTCATCACAAAACACGAAACATCCTGAAAATAGCTAAAAAGGAGGTCCCAAAAATGGAACCAATGATGCAACCTAGAATCTACTGTGAAAAATCCATTCATGTTGGAACATCACTCAGCCTGAGCTGAGCGCTCACCTAAAGCGCACAAAGGTACCATGCCCCTATTTAGAGTTGCTTGTGCATGGTGTTATTCTAATGGTGATAAAACATATTCAGATCCATAGTTAAACATAAACATTAGACAATGCATAATCCAAATCTAGATATTAATGAATCATGAATTAAACAATAACTATAATAAGATTAACCATACATGAACCAAATTCAGTTATGTTCAACACCATTATCCAGCCAATATTATCCATTGCATTAAACAATGTGAAACACATAATCTTCTTACACTATAAAATATATCCATAAGTCATGTACACATCAGATCCAGTAGCATAACTCTACAATAATTCACACTCCCTAAACTGCACAGTTCAATCCATATTTATAGAGGTGGGTACTTTCCCTTCACCACCTATGCACTTCTCAAAATAGGTTACATGTTGATAATAGCCATGCACCTTTACAATAGCATCCATACATGCAAGTGTTCTAATAAAAAATGTTTGATAGTTAACTAGAAGAAGCAATCCTATTATTAGCCCAAACCATTCATGGCGCTCATCAATCACTCGTTCCCAAAATATCATTGTGTGTAATACAAGTCTTCATCCTATGTGTGCTCCACACACTATCTCCAAAAATATCCCTTATCCATAAAAATGGCTAAGTCCTGAGCCAAACTGTTCTTGTGCGCGTTTCCTTCCCTTTCTTTATGTGCCTTCAAATGTGCCTTGTTCCCACATGTCCATCTTTTGTGTTCCTTAGAACAATGTTATTTCTCCTCAACAGTCATTGGAGTACCCCCATTGGATCCCTAGCCACAAGGCCATAAGGAAAAACCCACCTTTTCACGCACATGCAAACACAGAAGATACACTGTCTAAGTAGAGAGACTTCAATTCCCAAAGCGTTGGCAAGAAATGCATAGATTTATCCACCTGACAAGTTTTCTCACCAACAGTTTTTGGCACCCACCATGGGGCAAAATTTGTAGCATCTGCACCTAAAATACAACCACAAGGTATAAAAATATTATATATACATATATATATATATATATAGTATCCAAGAAATAAAAAATTGGAATTGATGGATATCCATTCCTAAAAGACACACTATTGTTTCCCGTAAGTGACATTTTGTATTCTAAAATTTCCTTTCGTATTCCCATCACAAGATTCTATAATATATGGTTGAAAGGAGATATACCTAATTGAATAGATTGAGAGGTGTTTTATATTCCACTTTCGAGTCTTTCAAAAATCAGAAAAATCAAATCAGAGAGAACCCTTATTACTTTTCTCAGGCCTCATCCCCATCCAGTTCTTCGAATAGTTCACTTGGTAATCCCATTAAAACACCTACTGATAATCCTCTTAAAAATTCTCCCATTTTCTAACCTCCGTTGAACATTGAATTCTCGAGTGAAGAAGAACAAGAAACATAAGAAGAAATTGTAGAAACAAGATCCAAAGCAGAAATAGAAGCAACAATGGTAGATGAATCAGAAAGACCTCAACCGATTGTTCATGGGGAAGAAATAGAGGCCTGCTTACTCTTGAACTTTCCAAAGTTCAAATTCAATGACACAAAAATTCTTGAAGAACACATTGTTTCTTTCACCACATCATGTGGGATTCTTAGAGTCAAACATGAATATGTTGTCATAAGATTATTTGTGGAATCTCTCCAAGAAAAAATAGTAGAATGGTTCTACCTCTTTCCCTCCAAATCAATCACTCATTGGAATGATATTAAGTCCAAGTTTGAAGAAATATTAAATTTCTGAGGACTATCAAGACCTCCTTCTTTAATTGGCACAAATGAAGAAAGAAACAAATAAAACTATGAGAAAATTCGTGGCTCGTTTCGACCGGTTGCTTCGCAAGATACCAAAAGAAGATTCACCATCTGAAAATAATGTCAAAATTTTCTTCATTAATGCTCAATCACCCAAGGTAGGTTTTTCCTAAGAAGATTCCAACAAAGGAATATTACAGAAGCCAAAATATTGGCCATTGAACTTGATGATGATATCATCCTCTTTGAAAAGATCAATAATCCCTCAAAGGGTAAATCCTAGAATCCTAAGGATGAGAGAATAGATCTAGTCCTATAGAAATTAGAAAATGAAATAGCATCATTAAAGAGGGAAATTTTTGAAAAGAGTATCTCCTCAAATAAATAATAGGAATCATATTTTCGGAGCACACCGAAGGCTTTCCTTGGAGGCTCTGCTTGTCAATATAAGTAGTATAATCCAAGAGGATGCAAGGAAGGACTCGAAGAAGAAAGTGAAGGAAGAAATTTCCTAGAGATAGAAGAAATGGGTGGTGACACTCAAAATGGAATCATTGAATATCACTTGGGGAGTGAAGATGATGATGATGAAAAGGAACTAAGTTTCTGCATGTGTTGTGTTTACTTGCTCCTAGTCTCAAAAGGGAGCCTCCTTCTCTGTTGCTGCTACAAAGAAAAAGAATATTGAAGATCCTCTTGTGGAGACTCCACAAAACAAAATAAATAGTCGAGGATATCCCCTTCCATCTTGCATGGAGTTTGTGTTTTAGAAACCTAATCTTGTGACAAGTGGGAGGTCACCTATTATCCTGAGTAAGTCTTCTAATTCTTCTAGCTCTAAATCTAAATCTACTCCTATAAAATTTGATACTTCTAAAGTTTGTAATTTACCTTTCAAAACACCCTCTGTTCCCCAAATATAAACCCTTTCTTCTAGGCATGTCCTAAATTAAAAATCATTCCCTTCATCCCCCTTATCCGCATCTTCTCTTTTCGAATTTGTAGAACACGCGAACTAAACCAAAGTGCAGATTTCTGAAACTGAATATTTGCATACTCATCCTGAGCAGTTTAAAATATTCATTTAGAATATCAAGAGTGGTAGTTTAGAACCCAATGTTGTGACCCTTAGCTCCAAATTCCTATTACCAAACCCACATATGCCTCCCTTGCATAACATGTTTTTCATGAATGCATCAAAGACAGAAAAGGTCGATGCTTTCTATGTCTCCTTTATTGTTGGAGATTACATATTGAACAATTACATTATAGATTATAATTCCTCTAACAATGTAATTCCTGTGAAAGTTGCAAAAGCTTTGAAACTCACCATGAATCCACCCCATGGCTCTTATTACTCCATGGAGTCAAAATAATTCCCACTTGTAGGTAAGATCAAAGATGCACAAGCGGCTCTTGCTAAATTTCCAGATAAAAGGATATCAATGACTATTTTGGTAGCGGACATCCCAACAAATTTTGGAATGTTTTTAGGTCAAATATTCTATCAAGACTTGGGAGGGAAATTTTATATGAATTGGTCTTCTGCAACCATACCAATGAAAGGAGATATGGAGAAGTTGCTTCCCATGAAAAATATGACCTACATAGTGCAAAAGTCAGGAATCCCAGGAAGCAAGATCTTATATCAAGATAGTAGGTGGATCACTTTATGAAAACCAAGGAGGAAGATCATATTTCCATCTTGATAGGACCAAACATTCATTCCCGAAGGGGAATGGAACTTGAAGAAGCTTTGAGAAACTTTGAACTACAAAAAGGTAACTTTTAATTTCTAGATGATATAGGCCACGAAGAAGAGGAGATAGTACTGGATGAATTTTGAATAGAGGAATCAATGGACAATAATTTCCATGATGAGGAAATTTTCTCATTCCCCTTCGAATATGAAGATTCTATCGATCATGTCATCTATGAGGAGAAAATTCCAACCTATGATGAGCTATCAAAAGATTTTAAAGGAGAATCAATGCAAGATTTTCTTAAAGATGTAGAAGAAACAGAAGACCCTGAACTCAGTATCAAACTCCTAATGCAAGATATGAATTTACAAGACAAACAAGAATCCAATTTGGAATCCTCAATTGATTTTAAGGTCAGCTGTGATGAAGTAAATAAAGGTGATTAACCTGATGCCCCTCATGAGCTGATAAATGTTGAATGTGATGATGAAAGGGAGGAATTTTTTCCCATTTGAAGAAGAGGACTCTTTCTCTTATGAAGGAGCTGGGGTAGATAATTTTAAATCCCTCCTAGTCAAGATTCCTCTTGAAAAATAAGTGGTAGAATGTTATGATGGGAAAAATAAAGAGACAACACTTCTCATTGATTGCCTTCAATTTCATAATGGATATTCTTCAAACAAAGGTAAAGATGAGATTCTGAAATTTTCAAAGAAAGATTTAGTACAAGATATTTTAGAAGAGGAAAAGACTGTGGAAGATCCCAATCTAAGTCTCAACCTCTTAGCTCATGTTGTGGCTATACAAGATGGATATGAGGTCATCTTTGATCCTCCATTTGACATTAAAACACCTCATATTGATTGGATTCAAGAATATGAATGTAATTCCTCTTGTGAAAATATGTTCAAGAACTTGAATGGGTGGAACAAGAAAACTCAGGGTACTCAAAATATTCTTACAAGAATCATCCCTGGGGCAATAATGAGACAGTAAATGAGAGGTCAGAAATGTGGATGAACACATAAGACAATTGGCATTCTGAAACTGATTTCAAAGAGAAAAAAAGAAATGGAATTTCTAGGTGAAGGTTTGAATATCAAGAATATCAAGTAGGCTCACTCCTAAAAAGTGTACAGGAAAGTGTGAAAGTACCTGTGCGCACCCAAATTTGAACATTTTACTTTGTTAGAAAATGGTTACAAAAGGTCCCCAATGATGATTCATGTCTTTTCCAAAGGTGTTCGACCTCCTAAAGCTCCTTGTGTCTTATATTTATAGCCTGTTTTTCCTTAACCACTTCTTATTTTTTCCAACTTCCTACTTCATTATGCCTTAGTTTTGGTCTTTAGTTTCAAAACCATCACCCTGCCTAGGCAGTGATCTTGTAACCACCACCCAGGTAGGAAAGAGGTTTTGTAACCACTGTCCTAATAGGGCAGCAGTCCTATAACCACCACTTTACATAGGGTGGTGGTCCTATGGGCTTTTTCCAGAATCTTCACCCAATATTTGACGCATGATTTCTTCACTTGAGTTCACCTTTTAATCACTTTTCTCACCTATTTTATCTGATTTCAAGCCTAGGTTAATTGTGGAAATATTATCTTCCACTTGTTATTAGTGATTAACTTGTAAACTACCCCTTCATGTGTTGATGTGGCACCCCATGACTACCAAGTGTGTTAATGCACAACCCAGCCAACTTTCTATAAAATCATCTCTTGTTTTCAAGAAAATGGCCCAGTATAATTTTGTGTATTCTTGTATTGTTGAGATACCACATTCTTGCTAGAAATTACATAGCCAAGCTATGTTCACTTGTGTTATCTCTCTACCACCTGCATTACTACTAGAATGTTATCAAGCTGTCATTGCTCCAACACCTTTTCACAACTTATTCTACTGTATTCCTTGTAGGGATTATTAGTCCCTTGGACTCATGTGAACACAAGCGATTAAAAATAAAATATTAGGGGACAAAGCATAACACAACTGGATTTTCCATTACTCTATATTTCCAAGTTGGGGTTGATGTTAGTTTCCTCCATTTCTTCCTAGTTGGGGTTGATGTTAGTATTATATTTTTTTGAATCTATGCACATATATATCAAATAGAGTAGAAAAAACTAGTTTATTATTTCACATAAGTTTTATATCTTCCATAAGAAATTATACTGATAAATTCTTCCTTCCCTGTCCCTATGGGTTTGGATGGAATTATATCAAGATGAAGATTTCTTTTCCAGCATAGAGATAATTTTTTTTAGATTTTTTGATTTCCCTTAGATTCTCACAAATTCTATCTGGGAGGTTACAAGGGAAGAAAATCTTCTGAAGCTTTCAATCTTGCCGTGTATCTGAGATAGGAGAGGAATTAACAAATCCACAATTACTTATTGGAAAATATTTCATTTAACTAGAATAGATTAGAGAAGCTTTAATTGTTTAAAATAGACTACATTTCTTCTGCACAGATAAAAAAACTACATCTGGCTGTTTTATTTTTTTTAGATTAATTTGATTAGAAGATTTTATTTTTACATAGAGTATTAGAAAAGCAAAAAATATATTTATTATATTAGAGTGGTAGCTTTGTGTTATTTATATCTTGAAAATACCATAAACATATAATATTTTTAATTCAATTATATTAGTTTTTATTTGCTTAATTAAAATAGATCATTACAATACATGACCATCAACGGTCCTCAACAAGAACGCACATACATAAGTGATCCACGGGTACCACAATTGAATGGTCCTAAATTAATTACAGACATAGATACGATACTTCGTCTTCTTTTCTTCAGAACACCAGCATGATACGCTGAGAAGATTGAACAATTAAATGTTCTGAACATCGTGGTTGACAAAGCCTATGAATACTGGACTACCCATGGCAATAGAGTTTAAACGTACATGGCCATACAAAGACCGAAACCACTAATATTTTATGGTTGTGATCCATGGGTTCCCCAACCACAAGGGCCCAAAGACCAATTGCACCTTGACACATGGCTACATTCATTATTTTTTAGGTCATCACCACTTCCACCAGACATCATTTGATAGATAATAATTTTGAAAGAGGAAGCTCACCCAGCCCTCGTATTTTGGACTAATCCAACTAATCGACCATAGATTTATCAAGATCCACACCACCCTCGCATATTCCATGACCTTGTCTATAAATCATTACGAGGCACCTGTTGGTTTTCCACGCATACCACAACCATTAGAGAGGATCTTCGTAGAGATTGATATTGACTAGAGTCTCTGTGTAGCTATTATTTCATATCCATATATCAGGCCCATTCAGGTTAGAGATGCCTTCCTTTCCCTTGATGAGAAGATGTTGTTATTGTGCATCGAGGACATTATTTTTCCTTGAGAACTTTCCCATCTCATTTACACACACTTTTTTCCACATACCATGTTTCCATATTGATAGCTATCCACATTTCCACACATCGGTTACCTTGGCACAACCTCAAGGAGTCAAGTTTGGTTGCAATTCACGTGTCAATTTTCATCCATACATTACCTTGCTTCCATAAATAGTCGAGGAGAGGATGTTACTTTCTAGAACAAGTCAATGGCTTCATAAAACATCATCGTTCGATGTTACCTCTTTGGGGGTAACTCCTGAAAAGGAAAGTGATTAAGTGAAATCAGGTTGTCCCCAAAATTTTACCATAGGTGATTTTTAGGTGTGTGTGTTTCCCTTTTCTTGTGGTGTGTGTCTCTCCCTTTTCATGTGTTGTGTGTTTCCTTTTGTCATTGTTGGTGTGTGTGTGTGTGTTCTTCATTTCTTGTTATCTATTACAAGTTGTGTGTTGTAAATACCAATGGATAAGGAACTAGGCAATGTATTTTAAATTTATATTCTAGGATTTATCAAATCATGTTCTTGATGCACTCAATCCATAATATGTCCCCGACCTAAAGCCATCTTTTTTCCTATATTTTTGCCATGGCAAAAATTAACCTGAAAACAAGACAACTATTCCCTAGTGTCAAAATTTTTATGTTATACCCTTCAAGAAACCCTCCTAAGATCACATTTCCCCATAGTTTAGAGTCAAATCTCCCCATTCAAGATTCCATCTATGGTTTCATATCGTACTCTCCTAGGTGATTTAGGAACAAACAAGATCATTCAAGTATATTAGAGCAATGGTTTGCAAAGTGAGTTCTTGAGCATGCTTAGAATGGGGCTTTCATCAGCCTTTCTACGTTAGGTGCACTATCATCAAAGTAGAAAAATCAATCAATGATCATCATGGAGGTGTATTTAAGATTCTAGAACATCAAGGTACTAATTTAGGGAGAATTTTCAAAGAATCAAAGGTTTAGGAGCCCAGGTCACTCAAGGTTGGTTTTAGAGGCCTAAGGAGCTCACACTAAAAATAAGAATTTGATCTTCAAAGAGAGATTACAAGAGCTTTGGAATGATTTAGGAACTAAAAAATCTATCATTGGAAATATATTTCAGTCCCCCACATGTTATAAAAAAACAAATCATTTTCAAGCATCATACATTTCTCAATACATCTCAATCTTCTCATGCACTTTAAGTGATCCCGAGAAAATAAATGGGCCACTTGGAGGTGTTTTAGTCATAATAAATCCTTGGTACCATCACCATTCTGATAATATTTCCTTTTTCTAGTCAAAATCATATAAATAGGTCCCCTGAAAAACTCATGCGAGAGCTCAAGATAGGGCCTTCTAAAGTCACCCACCAAGGTAAGCATATTCGATACTTAGGTAATTTTTCAGTGGGACACGTGGCACAACCAGGTGAATTTGACACTTTCATGTCCCCTTTGCACCTTTTAAAAGGGACATGAGGTATAAAAAATTACACCCAACCCCTAAGAATCCATTTGGTCACCCATATGACCTATCGACGCTCACCTAAGCCCTCGTTGACCAATTTGACAATTCACCCACCTACCGCTGCATGTACGCCACTTGTCATGCCCAGAAATGAGGTGAAATTTTTTTCACCTTGACTCCCTTTTGAAAATTGATGAAAGGGACATAAAAAATCCACCCCATACCTAGCAAACCCCCTGATCTCTCATGTGACCTCAAATCGGCTCCCAGGTACTCTAGTTCAGCCCCCTCTCCCAAGTTGCTCATCAAACGAAAACATGACAAGTCTCAATCCTAGGATGAAGTAGAATTTAATTTCCCCTTTACACCTTTCGAAAATGGATGAAATGAATAGGAAAATGTGCCTCATCCTCTCCTCTTCCATTTCAAAGTTATTAATAGTACTACTTAGTCATTTTTTCTCCCTCACACTTCTAGATGCTACCAGAATACTGGTGAAATTTTTCCAACAATTAAATCTTCCATTTTCATGAATGAATGATTCCATGAAATCCTCCATGATATAAAACAACAAAAAATAAAGAAATAATGGATCAAAACAAATAAAAAACTAGATTTGTTGTTGGAAAACTTAGAAGTCACTGAAACGAAAAATATCTTCATATCTCCCAAAATACCAAACGGATCGAGATGTCATTTTTTAAATTAATTTAGTTTTTCAGAAGCCATGAGGATCTAAGTGAAAAAAAAATTATACACACCCTAGATTATTTATGGTGAGAAAACCCTCGTTTCCCTACCACAAAAATTTAAATTTTAAAATATCTCGTTTATGGCATCGGATTCAGTTGAAAATTCAGAGGTGCATTAAGAACCAAAAAACCCATATCAGAAAAGTTCAATTCATCACAAAATGATGCCTAGAAACCCACTTTCAAAAAATAGTAAGCCCTCCTACATGAGTACTAACTATTTTTTGATAAGCCATCTCTAGAAGTAGTTACGGCGAAGAGGGTGTGCACAAGAGATAAACCAAAAGACCAAAATGGTTGAGGAGTTCCAAAAGTATTGAAAATGACCACTTAATAAAAAAATAGTAAGTTCCCTATAGGGGTACCAACTAAAAATAATCAGTCATCTCAAAAGAGTTCTTTCATAGGGAGCAGTATACATAGGAGAAATTGAGTAAGCCAACTTCATCGATTGGGGTCAAGAAGGGTGAAATCTAACACTTACTAAAAAGAGTAATTTGTCATTTTTTCAGTGTAGTAAGGTGTCCAAAGAAGCATGAAATTCCTGTTCTATGGGTTTTTTATGGTTTCATTTGTCTGAAATTTTACTATGGAGGAATGATAGTGTATCTGAATGAGAAATATTCACTTTGATCAATGATGTATTCATAAGTGCTGACCGATAAATTATATCATCCCATGATCCATCTTTCTCATTGGAACATGGTAATATTGTAAAGAGTCATGATAGGGCTAGTTTTGAGCTTTAATCTCTTCAGATGGGATCTCCATGAGTAATGCCCATGATCACCAGAGGATTCATTTGATATTATTTCTAAACGCTTATCCCATGGTGTTTATGTGCATCATCTAAAAGAGTTTTCTCATGGTGTGACACATTTAAGGATTCGAAGTTCACTACACTAGAGCACTTCATTAGATTATTTGACAAGGATCTGTGGACTTCATCAGAGGTAGGTTTCTTCTTCATTGTCACTCCTCAGTTATCTCTCTCCCCCTTTATCTCTCTTCTCTTCTGCCCACTTTCTCTTTTCTTGTTATAATTTTTTGTTGGGCATGCAACTTTTCATATTTCGTAATGTAATTAAAAATTAACTTTATGCTTTTAATGTAAAATTCACCTTTAAGTTATAAAAAGGGACTTAATGTTTTCCTAGGAAATCGAAAAGCTTTTAGACATATGAAGATTCATTGGGGGGAATATGAAGAGTCGCCTCTCTTCTTTTAAAAGGTAGAGGTTTCCCATTTTCAAAAGGTTGAAAATTTGTGAATTCATGAGAGGGAATTTGTCTACTTTTGGAAGAACAAAGAGTTATCCAATTTTCTTTTATTTTCCACCTCACTATTTTTCCTCCATTCTCAGACTATGTAAAAATTTAATTGAAATGTTAATTAATGAAGAATTTTCTATTTTCCAAGGCATATGAATATGTGCATATTTTTATGCACGGTTTCCTCTAATCAAGTAGCATGGAATTTTTTGTTGTTTCTTCTCATAAATGCGTGTGTTTAAATTTCTAACTAGTGTGTGTGGGAATCTGAATTTATACCCACAACATTAGCTCTCCTACCTTTTATTCTCACTCCCTTTCCCACTCTCCAAACAAATCATTCTCTAGAAAGTGATTTCTATATTTTTCGCACAGGTGTCAGTGGATTTCCCTAGTTAGATCCCTGACCATAAGGCCACCAGGAAAAACTCACCTTTTCATGCACATGAAAACATAGAAGTTACACTATATAAGTAGAGGGACTTCAATTTCCAAAGCATTGGCAAGAAACCCATAGATTTTTCTACCCAAAAAAAAATCTCACCAATAACATACAAACTGTAGGTGCCTTTAAGGATTCTCTACTTAGACAGTCCAGCTTTTGGAATAGAAATGTTACACAAACCTTTGAAATTTCCTTATTACTTCTCAATTTACTCCATTTTTTGCCATTAAGCTCCTAGTTTCCATTTGAATGCATATGAGTGCATTAGTAGTAAGATGTTATTTATCGCATCATGAACAAAGAAGGAGAACAAAATTAGGTGCACACACCAAGGTAAGAATTCAAGTATACCAAGATTGTAAGGGATTTCATCAACATTGTGAACTTGAATTTAATCCACTAAAGAAAGTTGAGGAAGAACCATTTTGGACACTATCACCATCTTCATAGTTTACATGTGTTTGGAACACAGTCATGATGTTGCTTGGAACATTACCAGGAATGAGAATTCAACATTCATATTTTAGATATGAGGAATGTGGAGTACTTTACCATCAACCATAGTCCAAGAAGGTAGGGCATCTAAAATATTTTCCATGAAAGAATCTTTGAAGGCAGAGTATGAACTATTTTTAACTCAAACTAACAACATTAAAGAGTTGGATGATTTCACATGAATTCTCTGTCTAACCTCACTATACCAGCATACATCATGAAGGAGAGGATATTTTTAAAACTTCACAAATCAGGAGTTTTTCTTATATCATGCTTACAAGATCACATGAGATTGATCTTCTAAAACTATGCCCTAGTGAGGGTTTTTGTACTCAAACCCTAGCTTGTTATTTTAGAGCTTAAACAACCTTGTCCTTCAATTTTAAGCCACTACAAGTGCATGATCAGTTTAATTTTTTAGCTCTCTATACAGTTTCAGCCATTCATTTTCATGAAATGAAGGGAGATGATCAATATTTTGAGACACAGATTTAGTTCTTCATAACTATCCCAAGGACATAGGCATAGTCTTCATCAATGACCCAATTTGCATATTGAAACACTTCCTTTAGCCTTCTAATGAACTTTACTGATAATCCTTTGACCTTTTTCAACTCACCACAACAAGATTAATCACCATTTCAAATAATACAACATGAAAAAAACTAATTTTCAAGACTATGAATACTCATTCTTGATTCCTTCAAAGAAATCCAGATTTTGAAACTTCTTCCTATCAACCTTCACTTCTTATGACCAACCATAGTAGGATCACTTAAAGGAAAGAATTATACACCATATTCATAGGTTTTTGAACATAGTTTTTAAGGATAAAGTTCCAATAACAACCTCAGTCCATAGTCTTCTTGACAATACTCTTTATAGGATAAAAATGGACCAATGAGAAATAGACTCCAAAAATCATCATAAGAGCATACTAGAAGATTCATTAGATAAAATTTGATCTATATAAGGTGATTAGAATCATAATTGTAAAACTTGAATAATTTCCACAATCTTCTTCAAAACTTGAGGAAACTTGAAATAAAGCACTAAAACACATCCCTCTACATGTTCCATAGCTTGGATTATTATAAATATGTATGTACATCCCAGACCAATCTCATTTACCTCAGCTTCCACTACTAGTTCTGAAGGATATTTTTAGTGAGAACTTTAATTTTTCTTCCAAAAGATAAATTAGACCTTGTAGATACTCCTACATTCTCTATGAAGTATTTTTAGGCTCCTACCATGATTTCCTAGGATTTTTATGTCCTACATTGAGCTCTTACACCTAATTAGTTTATAGAACCTAGGCCTAAATGAGCTAGTTTCAACTGTGACTTACACCATCTAACATGATGACCATATTATAAGCTCTTGAACATCCTTGAGACATAATATCATACCTTTAGGACACCTAAGTAAAGAAACATAAGCTTCTCCACACCTCCGATGAGCTCCCACCCCACTAACCAATCTTGTAACACCCTGAAATCATCCTAAAACCACTTTGAATCAACATTTCATGCAACCCTGGTCTTAGATCCCCACTTCATAAATCACACATTTTTCATTAATTCCACCTAACATCAACGACAACACCAATGCACCAAGGTTCAACAATATCCCCCTTTGTCATTGATGGTAAAAAACTTAGAAACTTTTGATGGAAAAAACACACCATATCATCTCCATACTAAAATCACTCTCTTCCCCCTTTGAAATCTACCCATTTGACATCTATGACAAAGGTTCAAACATCAAACACCATGAGTAACATGAAAGAAAGTGATGACAAAATGTGACCTTACCTCAAAAATCTCCCCCTTAAATGATGTTGCTCTTTTTCTGATAAAACTTGAAATTATCCACATGAATTTCTTTAACAATCAGATGTAATGCTCCCTCTTGAGTCTATTCTCTTCAACCTCAGGCTATTCACTCTTTTTCCCATGCTTTTCTTGGCTTCACAACCATCCTCAAACTGGTGAACTAGCTCCCCCAGTGAAAATTCATTTCCTTATGCTAGTTGATTTTTGTATTTGGAGCTTATATTCCTAAATCATCTTTTTAGTTCCTTTTGGCCTAACTTTGGCCATCTGTAAAGTCAACTGTAATCATTGCATGAAATTACCTCCCCCTAGGATCATTTCATCCTCCATTTACTTAAAACTGCATGAAATCAAGCTTTTACCTTACACTTCAAGCCATCAAGATACAATCTTTCATATCTAACCATCAGTGTTTTCATTTGCTTTCCTTGACCATTAACTGATTATGAGATAAAATTATTTATATTCAAATTTCCTCTTTATCAATTATCTTGTGATTTACAAGGCATCTTTCAAGTTCCTTGAAGCCACCTCAAATAAACTATTGGAAAGTTTCAGTCATTTATCTTGTTCCAATCAACCTTTCAAACCTGTAGGCCACTATTTTTGACATCCATTACAACCTACAACATGCTCAAAATGTATGAAGGCTTCATTATTTGTCTTTACAACCATTTTTAATCCTTTATCACAAACTTATGAGCATTACAAGCTACTTATTGTCCTTAAATCACCATAACTCACCATATTACCTTGTCATCACTTTGCTTCAAAGAACTTTACATATGGATCTAGACTCGGAACTTCATTTACACTGTGATAAAGTTGTTGAAAGATAACCTTTACATGTATTTCTTGATTAAAAAAATCACTAATATATACTTTAGAAACCTTGATTTTCAATCATTACACTTCTTTATCTTAGTATTATGGATCACTTTTCTTACACAGAAAGAAAATCATAGTATCCTTTTTGTTCCTCAACTATAGTAGCATTTGCTCCATAATACACAAAGATATACTGATCTTATTATTGTGGTCAAGATATCAGACTATGTAAACAAACTTTTCTAGTTTTAGGAAACTCATACATACTCTTTATGGAACCAAATCATAACTCAGATGCAAACTTCAGAGATCTTCATCACCCTTTTCTAACTTATAGGTTGTTATATCGTATAACTCACAGGCTAAATAACTTCTTGATATTGATTATGGATCAATTAATACTCATTCAAGCCTTTTTTACCATTTCCTTAGACTATGACAGTATCATCTTCTCCTTCAAGAATATTAGGACCATAAACATGAGTAGACCATGCATAAAAATATTTGACAAAGACATGACACCTCTTGGAGATTTCATCCTGACATACATCTTTGACAGAATTCAATCAAACTACCATTCAACCTTTTGAACATTTTCATAGAACCAATCTGACCTCAAAACATTGCATGTACACTAATTTAATTACCACATTTATACTTATTATGAATCAAATACCATCTCAAAACATTTAAAATCCTTCAATGATTGAAACTCAGATAGATAATTTTGATAAGGATATGACTACCTTTGCTTGTTTAATCTAAATCATCTATTATTTGCACAACATTGATAGGCAAACATCATATGACCACACTTATGGCTCGTGACATACTTGGACTGAAATATTTTATAGACTTAAAGATGAGATTTTCAAACACACTTGAAAACCTCTTTTGAGATAACCAAAACTTAGAGACACATTTGAGTGTACAACCTTGACTCATCTTCAGTTTTCTGTTTTTCTCAAGAAATTGATAGATGAATAAGACCTTATTTTATGAAATAAGGCTTGAGACCACTATGTCAATATCATGAACACACCTATCTCATTTGGAATTCCTTCAAAATTAAAACTCAAGGCTAATCTGATTACATGTATTAGAACAAAGACAATCAACTTGAGACATTTAGACTCAGGATACTCTCTTTCAATTTTGTACTCTCTTGGATACTTTTCTTTCTTGAAAAGAATCTAGAAGAATGATTTAACATGACTACCTTGAAACATAAAAACAATAGGCCTTGAAATCTCTTAACAATGTTCTCTTTACATGAATACATAATGAAACACTCAAAAGCTTCAAGTACTAACTTTAACATGGAGGATAAATAAAACATTCCTAGAAATTGACATACCTTGGAAAGCATAATGAGGACTCCAATCAGCAACAACTGATGGAAACTTACTTGTAGGAGCATGATTGAATTGTTCACTCAAATTCATCAAGGAGAAAACCTTGATTGGAAGGTTGGTAGAAAAATGAAGAGTATACCTTTCTTTTTTCAGCTGGTATATGCCTTCTAGAAGCCTAGAGAAGGCACACCACCTTGTGAGATCACATCAAAATAGGAGAAATTCATCAAAGCAACATGATGAATCAATTCTTTTCCTTCTTGTTCTTATGATATTTTCAGTATTCTTGGATGCACTGCTTGGTGTGACAACCTCATCTCCTAAGCCTTCACTTTCTGATTGAGTTCCTGATAAACATACATGTTGCATCTCATACATCTGCTCTAACACTACTTGAGGAGGAATTTCTTCATCCCTTGCACTAGAATTTCTTCCTTTTCTTGAATTTATCATCACTTCTCTTGATGTCTTATTTGTACTAGAATCTCTCATGAATCATTGATTGTTGTGTCTCTTCAACATCTATCCATGTTATCTTCTTGTCATTATTTTCTTCTTCAACTCTTGAGTTTTCTTCCTTTACCTTGTATATCCATTTTACCTCCTTCTTTCCAGAGGCTTTTTAGGCATAGTTGACTTTGTCTCATTTCTAGGATTGGTCTTCATGTTTAAACCTTCTTAACTTTCCCTTGAATGTATGATGCTTGTTGTTGTACTTAGATTGTTCATTGTGATAGTAATGCTTTGAAAAATGCCCAAAATCATGACAATTATAACATATGACATTACTCTTACCTCTTGACTTGGTGTGAACTTTCATTCCTACTATGATTTTCAGCCTTAAATTCATGTACATCTTTTAGCATAGTGTCCAAACTTGTTACAGTTGTAGCACACTACCATGTTCATTCCTCTTGAGTTATTTTTCTTCCAAAAACTGACTTGATGGTTCTTCTAAACAGTACTTGGCAATATGACCTTTTTCTTGGAAATTAAAGAAAACTATGTTCTTTTCTTTCTCACTTCTTTTATCTCTCCATGGGTGGTCATCCATATGATCTTATTTTTTCATTCCTTAGCCCTATGTCCATAGTTATGACAAGAAAAACAATGTCCATTGAAATTCCTTTTATACCTAGATGCATTTGGTTTCCTAATTGACTTAGGCCTTCTTGTGTTTGTCTCCTTAATCAAATTCATGTCTTTTTTGCATGCTTAGACCATCCTTTTCATCCTCTTTCTTTTCAACAAGTTATTCTTTGTCTAAATCCTATACCCTTTTTATCACTACTCTTTGATTGTCCAAGATTCCATCCAAGAGATTAAAAATATCTTTTCAAGTTTATCTATACATATTCAACCTATGTCATTTTCCTCTTCTAGTTCAACCTTCAAGATTCTTAATTCTTCTTCATGTTTCAGGTAGGCTTCCTCCTTCTCTTTCAAATATTTTGACACGTTCTCAAAAAGGATTCCATCTCCTTGAGTTCTTGGCCATGGTCAACTTCCATGTGCTTGATTTCCTTCTTCAGTCCATGAATCAAGAGATTTAGAAATCTCATACTTCCTCTTAAGGATTGATTCTTCTAATGTACCCATGTTTGTGCCTTTAGGATCTCCTCCAAGTTATTAGGATTGATTCAAGAGGACCAGACTTTGATACCAATTGTTATGGAAATTAGGACACTGAGAGGGGGGTGAATCTAGCATCTATTCAATTTTTAACTCACAATTCAATTCACTTAATTTGTGACAATAAAACCAAAATCAACATAACAAGAAGATAATATTAGAGAAAACATAAAGATGAGATTTAATGTGGAAAACCCAAACTAGGAGAAAAACCCACTGAAACCAAGAACTATCTTAGGAAAAGAATGTCAATTGTAAATGTTACATTGATTTCATAGTTGAGCTTCAACTCAACATGGAGCTAATAACTCCAAAATTCAAACCAAGTTCCTACTTAGTCTTTGACAAGCTTCTACTTTCTAGAAGCTTCAACTCTCAAATTTAGTTCAAGCTACCTATGACCTTCTGTAAGCTTACAACTTACAAGGAAGCTCCAACTCCCCATCTACTAAGTAGCTACTTATACTTCTGCAAGATTTTGATCACACTTAATTTGTTGTCTTCTACAACTAATAATGACCACTAGATCAGCTCACTATTCTTCTCATTTAATCTCTAATTTCTCTCTTTCCTGATCACCTAAGCTCTATCCTAAAAGGCACTTTTCTAAGGCTCAGTCTTTCAAGTTTTCATATATCATTTCCCTCTATTGCAATCACACAAACAAGATCACTTTTAAGGCTTCAATCTCATGTATGTATTCTTGACAGTCTTTATGCTTCTTGATTTGCTCTCTCAATCACTCATTCCTTCAATATTCAATCTCCTTCAAATTTCTACTCATGTTGCAATGGCTTTACATCTTATACAAGGATTACCTGAACTCACACTTCAAGAATACGGGATCATGGATGATTTGTTCTAATCAGCTATGCAATCTCCTTTTGTAGGATCAACATACTCATGTTATCATTTAACTTTGCATCAATATCATACTCATTGTATTGCTGAAAATTAACCTATCTATAGTTATTCATGTTTCTTCTAAATGCACTCCAAGCTCTCACAACCTTCAACAACCCTGCATTACAAGAAGATAATTTTATTGACAATATTATCTCCATACAAGGCTTTCAACTTCTTAATTGAATATTTTATTCACTATGACTCCTTGAATTAACTCATACAAAAAATGAAGAAGACTTCAAAAGTAACTACCTTAGAACAATTTTCTCTACCTGACAAGAGATAAGTTTGTATTGTGAATATTCTTTACAATCTTCTTAAGGATAACAAATGATGATTGATAAGGACTTTAAGAACCTCAACACTGATTACACTAACTTTTATTCCTACCAAAAACATTTTGTAACTACCAAAATTCTAACTTGTCTGATTGTCTTGTGTGTGTGAGTTTAAAGGAATTTACAAGGAATCAATAGCTTATGTTTAAATGTTACAAACTCCAAACTTTCTTATAAACTCATTTCCATTTTATTCTCTGTCATTCAAGCTTCATAGGGGACTCTCTGAACTTAACCTTGAGTATCACACTAGTTCTTGAAAGAACTTGAGTCACATCAGTTTGATTCTTGAAGGAATTGAGAGGTTCATGGGATTAATAAAGATGTAGGATTAGTGTCAGAAGCTGGCTAATGTTTTAATCATAAGTGTGAAACCAATAGGATCATCCACAAAATCAAGAATCAAATACATTTTGATTTGAATCATAGTCTTCAACATTTAGATCAAAATTCATGATGAGCTTTAAAACCCTACAAGAAATGTTTTTAAATCTTCTTCATGGCTTGATGAGGATGTCAAGAACTGAAGTTTTCTTTATTTCATCAGTCTTCTTATAAGTTGAAAAACATGAAACATGGTTTTCTTATGATCTTCTTAGAAGTGTTGAAGGACAATGCACGAATCAGTTCTTTCAAAACTAAACAGACAAAATTCTATCCCGAATTTCACGTACTCTATTAGGTCTATCCCAACTTTAGCAGAACACATTCATAAAGGAGTAAGGACTTATTTAAACCCATTATCTCCATTGAAGTTTTGTATGACCATTTCAAGTCTTCAGTCAGATTTCTTGATCTTTAAAATTTGGAAGGGTTTAGAGTCTTACCAAACCTGTTGTTTGAGGGACCCGTGAAAATGTAACAGGAAGAAATCACTTTTATATCAACATGTGCATAAAAAAATGATCACTTTATGGATTAAAACTTCAAAAGAATGTGGGACGACCATGAAATGAAGATATCTATAAATTTTGATAAAATCTCAGACTGCTTCATGACTGTTATAGGAGAAAACTATCTTAGAACGATCCCGAGGGTTTTATATTCAAACGAAGCTCCATCTCTAGACTTAATCCTCAATGTAATTTAGGAGTATAACTAAATTTTTACCCTTTCCATAAGAAATAACCACTTATTCAGAGGAATGATCATGGAATCAAAATTTTCATCTCTATGTAATGCTCATAAGACCTTGATACAGCATGATTTCTTAATTCGATAAATTCTTCCTATAAAGAGACACCTTCACCCAGTGTACACATTCATGCATGTCAGGATTTTTGTAAGAGATGCCTTTTGGTTTAACTTCCAATATTTGCATAGATATTTCAAGGATATTGATTTACAATCCAACTTAGTTTCTTATTCCTTTTGCTAGTCCTAAGCACCATAATTTGCTTGGATTTTCTTTCTAATATTTCCTTCACTCATGTGGAACACAGTCCAAAATGATACATCATGAGCTTCATGAATATTCACAGAACTCTACACTACTCTAAGGAGAAGGAGTGAAAGATGATGTGAAGACCACTATATCACTTCCAAGATTATGAAACAATTTCAAGGTATATAAAGTAAATACCATACTATGTTTCTAGTACTTTACATACCTGAGTATTTGAGTCCTTAAAAGGTAGCCTTGATTTTGAGGCAGAACTTATCAATTATTCACTACATTAATGTCATTTTCATCTTTGACTAATTCACCATGAAATTGTATCAAATGATTATACTTTGAGTATTACAGAGAAATGTAATTTGCTTGAAACACAATATTATGATTGTACCTACATAGCACTTCATAACTTTTGTAAAACTGTAACTTGTACACTCACTTTGAAGACTTGTAAGGAAACTCCCATACTTGACGGGAACTCATGGTATTATCACACTCCTAGAGGCATTTAATCAGTTTTCAAAACTATATTTGCAAGTCAGTTTGGATACACAAACTCATTTTATGCCTATCGCTTCAAGAAGGTGATTAGGAGAGAGAAAAATATGGTTAGAAAAATGAAGAGAACTTTCTTGTTATTCTTACCTTCGGTCCTCAAAAATTTTGAAAAATTTTACGATTTGAATTATATTCAAAAATTCTTTTATGATTTATTTGAACTATTATTTATAATTTTTTTGAGATGCTAAGAAGATACAGGGTGCTCAAGTTGCATTTTCAAAAAACCAATTTTAGTAAAACTTGAATAAGTTCAAAATACCATTTCAAAATTTGATGAAATTTGACATAGAGAGCACCAAAAAAAATCCCTCTACATGATCCATATCTTAGTTTTTCATAAATATTCATGTATGGTCAAGATCAATCTCATTTTCCTAAGTATTCACTGTTAGTTCTCAAAGACACTTTTGGTAAAAACTTACATTTTTCCTCCAGATGCTAAAGTAATCCCTATAGATGCTCATACAATCCATAGGAGTCTTCCTAGGATTATAACATGCTTACTAAATATTTTCATGACCTGTATTGACCTCTTACACCTCATTAGGCTCTAGAACTAGGCCTAAATGACTATTTTAAACTGGGATTTACACCAACAATTGACCTGATAGACACTCTAAATGTTATTGTACATCCTAAAAATATCATTTACGACCTATGGTACACTTGATTCAAGAAACAAAAAGAATCTCCATACCTTCAGTGGGACACCTACCTCACTAACCAAACTTGCAACACCCTAAAATCGTCCTGAAACCACTCTAACAACACCAATGCATCAAGGCTCAACAAAATTCACCTATAACCTAAAAAATAAATGATATCCTGCAAAACCCTAAAACAAATCAAATCCTAAAAAATAAAATATGAAAATGGGGAGTTAGATTGACCCCAACAGTAACCCAATAGAGTGAACTTACGACCGAGCACTATACTACATCTCAAAATTCATGTAGTTCTTATGAAGTGAGTGATAGAATCGTGCCCTAGGAGGCCCTTTTGCAAGTGCACGTGATAGTGGTAAATAGCTAGATGTACCAAATGTAAATAAATGTGTGGATGGAAAAATGAACTTCTCCTCCTATACGTGTATCCAAAAAATGTAGTCCTTGTCCCTTGTATGAGTGCTAGATGGATTCTTTTAATGTTGTTAGATGCCTTTGGATGTAACCTTAGGTAGTGATAATGGTTGCTTAGAGTTTGGTCCTTTATTTTGGTCACATAGATTTGTATTTATATGATTCCCTTGGTTAAATTTTGTAATTGACAATTAAAATGTCGACCCATAAGAAAACAAGAGGCCCAAAAGAGGCGAGTAAGATACAAAGAGGTCGGGGAACCCATAGGGGACGAGGGCACCTGGGAACTAGCATCTTGGTTGGGCACTGGTGTCCAGAGTCATGAAAGATAAAGAAATAAAGCATTGACTGGGATGTAGGGTGTGAAAGACCAAAAAGAAAACTAGAGACAAAGGCAAAAAGGCCAAATATAGCTTCCAATTACTTGTTTTATCACTTAGGAATCATATGAATGCAAGTGTGTTCTTAGGACCTAGAAATGTACCTAATTGCATGATTTTGTGTTTACACATACTCAAAAATCATGGTTTATGCTCATTCATGGCTAAAATTCTCATCTAAGGGAAAAATATATACATACCCAAAAATTACACGGTGCTACATTGAAGGACATGGTAAGTATCAGATTGTAAAAGAATTCTTTTCCATAATAATGATGAGATCTATATCTTCTCCCTTCACCTTTAGCATGCTTGTTATGACCTGTTTGTTAGTATTTCTAAGTTTGAAATATTTTTGTGTCCTTGCAAGCCATTTTACACTCTTTTCACACTTAGTTTTTTCTTAAGTCATGTAACCACTGTGGTGATTACATAACCAATGGTATGCATAGACTAGCGGTTTTGTCATTTTTATCTGTGTGTTTCAAATGTGTGTTTTACAATGCGTGTCTCTAGTTCGTGGATGATTTTATCACCATTTTCTTTACCATTTCACTTGGTTCTGGGATTTTTTGAATCATATTGATTTTCTCCTTCTAGCTTACTATATTTAGTAGTTTGACTACCCCTTATATAGATGTGTTGTCACTTTTTGTTGGAAATGTGTTTCAGACTTCTTCTTCCCCATATTTTTTATCAAATCCCATATTTCATTCGAATTTTGTGTTAGAGTTTTGATATTTTTTTGCAAATTTAAGATGTCAAAATCTTTCTAGGAATTACAAAGACAACCAATTCATTTCTCTGTTATTTCTAGTATTGCTACCAACCAACATTGCATTTCTTGATCAAATGGAAATCATCTCTGGATAGGAAAAGGAAACTGAGGAGACATAATACAACACCACACCTTGAAATTATCACATATTAATGGTTACAGGTTGGGGATGTCTTTATTCCTTTAAATATTTCAATTAATTATTGTCATTAAATCGAAGAAACACATTTGTTTTAAAGTGGAAATTTTTTTTATTTCTTCATTTCTAGTATTTCCTGTGCATGAAAAAATCTTCCATTGATAAAGTATTCTATTATTATCTATGTGGATATGCAAGGGAAAGAAGTTGGAGGAAGATTCTATGTCTATTTTTCTTCTTTTTATTTCTTCATTTAAAATCATCCGTACAATTTAATTTCTTTTTCCAGGGAAATTTATGTGTGAAGAAGAAATTTCTTATGAGAATATTTCCTTCTTTCCCATGAACCTGGGGAAGAAATAGTTAGAAGAAGTTCCCATTTTTACAAGAATAACTTTAGAATACATTCTTTGTTTTAAATTATATCTAGCTTCACAATCCTACAACAAAGGAATAACTACATCCGACTATTCCCTGTTTAGTTTATTTTAATTTAGAAGTAGTTTATTTCATTTTAGACTAGTTTCTTTTTATGTGTTTACAAATTTTATTTTATTTAATTTCTCAATACCATAAAACATAGGATTTTAATTTTATTTTTTTATTTATTTTATTTAAAAGCTTTGCAGAAAATACAAAAATGAATTAGTTAGCTTGTTTTTTTTACATTAATTAAATAGCGATAAATTGGATTCAATTAGATTAAAAGCGGAAATAAATAATTTTTTATTTAATTTAAATTCATTTGTTTTGTTTATTTAAAGATAGGTATTAAAATAATATT
The DNA here is from genome assembly GCA_019776745.2 of Taxus chinensis. NCBI lineage: Eukaryota > Viridiplantae > Streptophyta > Pinopsida > Cupressales > Taxaceae > Taxus > Taxus chinensis. Next base: position 729,959,550 of record CM034146.1, read on the forward strand.
ATAATTGGAATGAACACAATCATCGTTTCCTTAGCGGCCTAGGCTACCCGCACTTAGCCCCTCAATCCCTTCGGTTACTAATTGTTTGTTTATTTCCATAATTATTTTTGAATTGGTTCCCACATGACCATTCATTATCCACCTCAACCTCACATAATAATCTTTGAACCAATTATAAAAATACCAAACATTGGCATACTTCAGGGAGATATTGAGCTAGGTTTACGTCAACTAGTCTTTATAGAAACTCATGTTCCACCATAAATCATTTTCCAGCTTATGCCCTCAAAGATGAAGCAGGAATTGCAGAATAATATTTGGTCAATCAAGGCAATAGGTTTAGACCATGAAACCCTTAGTTTTTCCTTTCTACGTCCCCTCTCTTTCTTAAATGATACTCTTTAAAGAGTAATATTTAAAGACAGAATGAAATTTCCCTCACATCTGTCAACCAGGTCGAGCTACACTCATTTCTATTGATATAGACCGATACATGCATAGACAACAATCATTCTTGACTGTAGTATCACCCCTACACAGGTTAGGCGTGCATTTTTCACTCTCAACGAACAAATACCCAATTTGCAAGTTGAGTATCTACAATTACCTTGATCTCCAATCCAGTTGTTTCCATCATTCCCACCTATCCCATTCATGTTGTATTTACTCATCCCATTACTATCACATTATGGTTGTCTTGACATGACCTCAAGAAGTTGAGTGCATCTGAAATCACATGTTGATTTTTAGGCATGTAGGCTCTATTCTTAGTTGTCTACCATAACGGATTTATATTATGTTGAATCTAATAAATTATCTTTCCATTTGGCATTCAATCTAGTGTGTTATAGCCAACAAATAATATTTCTATTTTACAATTTTGTATGTGAAATAATTAAAATAAAATTTAAGACATGAAATATTTAAAGTATAAGAATGTTTTTAAAAGCTATGTGAGGGTGTTAACTATAAGCATTATTTATGGTGATCAAAACCATTAATCCAACTTTTCTTGTTGTGGAGAATTTAATTGATTGGGTGAAACCATTGATCGAACATCTACTACAATCAATAGACCAAATAAGAAAGATATTATTTTCATGCCAATATCTTAAGAACATGTTTTTTTAATATTATGCAAGGTTACAACCATAAAGCTACAAACGTAATTGTTATAAACATAATTATCCAATGGATTCCTACTCGAACACTCGTGTTAATAGAAATTGGCCTATGGCCCTATGCTAGTGGAACATAATTAAAAATATTGAGAAAATATGAAAATAAACTATGAGGATGTGATGTGATGTAAAATATTGTATCTAGAGCTACACATGTTGCAAAGTGATGTGTAGTATTCTAGAAGTTGTGAATAGTGTGAGATGATTTAGTACATGATTTTTGGATGTATTGAAGAATATGAAAATTCTATGAGATGTGTGTAAACTTGTGCAGTACTATGAGAAGTAGAAGCGCAAAAGATACTTTTATATGAGATGCATCTTGAAAAATTATGAAACCCTGCAATGTTGTATATGATCTCTAGGATGTAATAAAGACGTTAGCATATTGTAAAGAATAAATTGAGGTAAAACATACTACAATCCACTATGTAAATATGCAAGGTTGTGTTTGTAAGGGTACGATATCATAGATGACAAGTGATGTTATAGTTATGTAAAAGTTACAATCAAGTGTATGAGAATATGTGACATTGTGCAGAAGATTCAAATTATGGTGATCCAAAAAATTTCAGTGATTCCTAGTGGAGATTTAATATGATGGAGTGTTAGCATGAAGGTTATTGAAGATTAAGTCATGTTTGATTCTTTAGTGTGATGTGTTATCTTTGGGTGTACTAATTGAGTGGAGTTTTATACAAAGAAAGATAAATGTGGTGTTTACAATATGGGTTAATCCAATTCAATGGCACAAACTAACTTGGACTGTGCATAATTTTTAGGTATGTTTTAATAGTGTACTTTAATATATTTCCAAAAATCTCAGCTCCTTGTCTAGAATTTCACCCAGCTAAAGATGATTAGAAAGGCTTATGGAGTTGTGAAAAAAAAACTGTAAAAGATTCCAAATTTTCATTTAAGGTATGAACTCCCTACTTTAATTTGAGGAGATATGCAAAGCTATAGGTTCACATCTATGCTCAGATAATTTTAGAATGTACAAAGTTTTTAAATCTATATCTTTTAGGATATATCATATAAATATGTCATTTGGGAATGAGTAATCATTTTTATCCAATATGAGATAACATTACAATCCATTTGTTCTTAAATACACATAAGAACCTAAAATATCTCTGCCCGTCAAAAAATGTTTTAATGTTTTGTCCCAATAAAAACACACAATAGGGATAAACAATATCATATAATAAATTATCATATATTTACAAAGGAAAATATTATCTCTAAAATTATGTCAAAAATAATAACCTACAATGATAATCAAAGGTGATGGTGATGATTTAATTAAATTTAAATCTTACTAAGAGGATTGATATATTCAGATATAACAGTAACAAGAAAAATATATCATGCAAAAGACAAGAAAGTGAGTACAATATGGAGATAAGAATGACTTATCTTGTATTCAAAGATCTCAACTGATTATGGGATAGAAACTGAGTGGAAAATGATATATCAATATTGAGTAAGATCTATCTGGGAAACTGTAATATGAACCCCCTTCAGACAAGACCGCCCAAATGAGGACATGACCATTAGGCACTGGTGTCCGAACTAGGCAATCATGTCCTATTAAATGCTCTTCTTTTGATCTTTTCAGATCCTAAAATTGTATTCTTTTGTTCACTCTTTGTTTCTCTAGCTTCGCTATAATATGTTTCTTTCATACCTGAACCTACAAAACAAACCCTAGCTACTTGTATGAGACTAGAGAAAACATTAGATGAAATAAATAATGCATATGCTTGAGTTAGACTGACCTAAGAGGTCACTCTAATGTGATCATCACCTAGTGTTGCACTACATTTCAAACTCTATATAGTCCTTGTGTGTGTGTGTGTGTGTCCATGTGTGTGTGTGTGTGTTTGATTGATTCAATTGTGTCCCTTGAAGATAGGTTTCCTTTCTTCATATTTCATAAAGATAGTGGGCTACAACTACTTTTCGCCCAAGATAAATATGTGTGATGAAATTTAGAAATATCCTCTCCTATGAAGTGAATAATGCAACCCAAATAAAGTCCTTAAATGTTGTTCTTTTTTAGAGTAGTAGATACTAAGTAATATCCAAAGTTGTCTAGTCGTTAATAATAGTGATTAAGCAATGTCTATATATATATATGATTCCCTTGTTTGAATTTTTTCATTAACACTTGTTCCAAAAAGGCTCACACAAAGTGATGAGTAGTATTTTAGAAAATATAACAAATGATGTGGCAATTCAAATTTGAGAAAAGGAGGGGAAAGGATAAAAGTACCCAAAGGGGACAGTAGTGTCTAAAAATTCATGCCCCTAATAGGTGGTAGTGTCTAGGATGCTCGAAGGATAAAATAGAAAATACATATATAGGTCACATGTTTTCCAATGTTCACAAGTAAAGTGATCATTTCAAAAATTAAATGATAAGAGTATCAAAAGGATAAAGCAAGGTGAAAGTAAAACAAGTGTTGTTAATATATAGTTTTCTTACTTAGTAATCATGTATATAATAACATAATTATAGGTGTGATGTAAGTATAAGTACATGATTTCGTGTCTAAATTTTCCCACAATTTATGTTGATGAATGAATATTCAGTAGCAGAAAATAGATAGGAAGAGTGGACCTTGTGGATAGACGATGGGAGTTGTAACCAATAGTGTGTTGAATGAGGATTATACTTGATATCATGTCAAATGAAAATTTTAAAACATGTGTATTGTGGAATCTAAAAGAAGATAAGGATCCTAGGGGTGACCTTTTATTTGTAGTATAAATGATGCTCGTGTTTATTACTTGAATATTTCCTTTTCTCGAGATTGCTTCTTGTTCCATTTGATTTTTTCCTTTTTTTGGAGTAAGGTTGTACCTATAAAAGAAGATAAGTGTAGTCATTACTTATCACAGAATGAAATTGAACTTTAACTTATTCAATGTGAAAATAGGAATGTGCATTGAAAAACATGTGAATCAATAATATAATACACATGTATGTAATGAGAGACAAGATATTATTGTTCTTATATGTTTTTTTCCTTGGAGATGATTGAAATAGTATTGAGGATTTAGACATTTTGTCGCCAAACTGAGGATTTGAGCCTCATGTCGCTAAAATGAGGATTTAGGTGTCTTATTGCCAAGGGAAGCATATTGAGAGAGTTTTAGGCTTTTTCCCTCTAACCATTAATGCTTCCCCATGATTAAGTGCCAGTACATATGGTTACAAACCCAATAGAAACTAGTCACAGATGACACATCATTCCAAGCATATCATTTTCCTACATATTTCATGGGTGTCATTCCTTATTTTATTATGATAAAATGGAGTAATTAGTTCCTTTTCTCAAAGTATGTAACTTATCACTGATTTTTTTCCTGTTGTACCTGATACTAACATATAATTGAGTACCTGTTGCCATGTTTTGGAGAAATATCTCACTAGAATCTTGTAGTGTACTTATTTCTGCCCCAAGGATAAAACCCCTAGGTGGGACACTATCACCCACCATTCCTATCTATATTATATGCTTCTTTCCATGTTGTGATTTCATCCAAATTTTTATTTTGAGCCTATTTTAGCTATTGTTTATTCTTATTCTCAAAATTTGGTCTCTAGACTACTGAGAAGGTGAAATAATCACCCGATGATTTCCCCCACTCATTTGTAGTGCATGAAATGAACCAGCGAGTGTGGCCCAAACAAGAAAAGATGAAATTGATGTGCACATTTGAAATATAAATCTTATAGGGGAATAGGGAATTTTCATGGTAACTACCATGACACATGAAAAATAATGGGAAAGGCTAGCAAAAAGTGTTGGTCACAAACAAACATGACATGATGTAATAAAAACTAGTAAAAACATGTAGTAACATTTAAAATCAGTTGAATACATGGGACACCACTTAGGATGTTGCAATACACTCTAATTATTCATGGATATAGAAGGAAAACACACAATCAAGAATAGGGCATATCCCACAAATAATGACAAGGAAGACACAAATTATAACCAAGATATAAGAAAATACGATAACCATGGTTGGAAGTAATATTCCACGAGAAAAATGCTACACATGAAACATCTGTTAGCATATTATCAAAAATTGATGTTATGCCATGTTAGAAATTTGAGGATTCAACTAATTACATGTTTAATTCAACATACATGCTAAACATTAATACATTATGTAATGTTATAATAAATAATTAAATGAACATTACATCATCAAACAAATAAATAAAGAAATACTCACAAAAGATAAATAACACAAGTGACACAGGATATATAGTAGAAAACTCAAAGGTAAAAACCACTTAAAAGTAACCTTTTACTTTAGAGAACTTAATTACATCCAGTAATACCACCTCCTCCTTTGAAACCCTAATCACAAGGGTCACCTTTGATATATTTTCGAATATATCAAATGAGGACCCTAAGTCCTTTTTATATAAGGTGATCGGGTATGTCTCCCAACACATGTTTTCAGCCTAACCATTTAATACATATCCCTAGGTTAGAATATTGAATAAATAGAAATAAAAAAATTCACATTATTAAATACTAACCTAAATTACATTTCCAAGGTATGAATATTTAATAATAGAAATATAAATATTTCTTATTATTAAATATTTAACCTATATTATAATGTTGGACCCATATTAGTTAAGGGGTGGCCAACCCACTTAATCATTATGCTCTAACACTCCCCCTTAATGTTAAGTGGGATAACATATGCCAATAAATTACCTACCATTGATACACTACAAGATTTACAATCCTTAAACCATAAAGGTTTTAGGCTAGCATATAGGTTGAAGGAACTATAACACCTTCATCATAGTCAAGTTACCTTTTGGTACAAAAGGATTTGAAATCTCAAATATCATCCCATGATCAGTGGCTAAGTATGATTTGTGTGTTTTACATGTTCTCACAAGTTCTCGTAAAATTTTACTTGAAACCAAGCATATGGGAGCCTTTTATAACAAAGGACCTCCTTAGCAATATGCTTACACTAGATATTTACCACTAAACTCAATAACACTAAAGAGATTTTAAAGACCGCCTTTAAGGTATTTCTATACTTCTTTCTAAAAAATAAGCCGATGAGGTATACACATGTTTGAAGGTCTTTTTACACTTTCTTGAAGGTCTTTTCCACTTGCCCAAAGGTCTTTTACATTTGTATTTTTTATTTTACAAATACCAAGTTCCATTAGGAGGTGACATTTTCATGCACACTCCCCCTCAATGGAAACTCCGATAATCCAAGTTTTTCATGAAAGTGACAAAACTTTACAGCACTCAGGGGATTTGTGAAGATGTCAGCAACCTACTCTTCAGTCGGCAAAAACTTGAGATATATCTCACCACTTATAACTTTCTCACGAATGAAGTGTCTATGTATCTCAATGTGCTTTGTCATTTGATTTTGTACTGGATTATGTGTAAGAGATATGGTGCTCTGGTTGTCGTGAAACAAAGGAATACTATCTTGATCCTTCATCTTTATCTCTTCGAACAACCTCTTCAGCCATAGTGTCTCTTTTTCAGCTTCCATTGCACTTTTATACTCAACTTCACTTGAAGAGATAGAAATAGTTGGATGCTTTATAGTGCACCAAGTAATGTCACCTACACCAAATTTAAACACAACCAAAAATAGATTTTCTATCCAATACATCACCATCATGATTAGAATCACAAAATCCATACAAGTTAGCATTTTCATCCTTAGTATAATCCAACCCATAATTGAATGTACCTTTAGTATATCTAAGAATTAATTTTGAAAGATTCCATTGATCTCTATAAGGTTCTTGTATAAACCTAGAAGCAATTCCTACTGTATAGGAAATATCCGGTCTAGTTATAGTTAGATAAATCAAACTACCAACTAACTACCTATATAAAGTAGGATCAACTTTTTCACATGCAGGTTTAGGATCAAATTTTATTCCAACTTCCATAGGTGTATAAATTGGTTAATATTCAATCATATTAAAAAAATTTAATACATTAGTTGCATATTGTGCTTGATAAAAAACAATAACATGTTTATCTTGAAATATAACCATGCCAAGAAAATGATGTAAGAGACCTAAATTAGTCATTTCAAAGTATTATTTCAATTTTTATTTAATCTTATGAATTAAAGAAAAACTATCACCAATCATAAGAAAATCATCAACATATAGACATAAAATGATAATGTGATAACCTTCTTGCTTGATGAAAATATCATTGATAGAAGAACAATTAAAAAAACCTAATATGTCCAAATCATCCTAGTGAAATCATCAATAAATGTCACAACATATATAAAGAACCATTTGACGAAGCTAGTTCAAGAGGTCCTCTAACATCACTATGAACAATTTACATTGGTGAAGAGGAACTCTCCTCAGGATGTAAGTGAAAGGGTTTATCACTTTGTTTCGAGTGTAAACACCCTTCACAAGCATCGTGAGATGAAGACAAAGTAGGCAAACCTTTAACTAGATTACATCTAGACATTTCATACAAGCTTCAATCTTTGATATGTCCTAACCTTTCATGCCACATTTTTGAATTATTCAAACTTTGAGATATAAAACATGATGCAGAAGAAAAAACATCAAAAATATAGAGACCATTTATTTGAATTCCTTAAGAAATTTTATTATTGTTAATATCCTTGATGTACCAAATATCCTTCAAAATTTGAATAGCCAAACCATCATGAGTTAGTTGTGAACATGAAGAAATATTCTTTTTAAGTTTAGGAACAAATAAAACATTATTCAAAACACCATTTAAAATTTTACTTTATCCTTTTTCTATTCTTTCAAAGATGAGTTATCACCAAGATACACACGTTTATTAATTTTTGTAACATCAATTAAAGAATTTGAAATACTGCTCATATGATTTGAAGCACCTAAATCTAGAATCCATTTAGAATTAGAGGAAGAGACTAATGCAGCATATAATGCAACATATTTAGGAGCATCATTAGAACTATTATTTTTCCTTAAATTATATTTAGATGAGATAATCTACTTTTTATTTATATGAATAGATTTATTAGATTTACACTCTTCCTTTTTATGCCCAAATTTTCCAAATATGTGACATTTACCATTAAATCCTACACACAACTCTTCAAAAGAAAACAAATTCTTATCAGTAAATGAATATTTAGATCTAAACTTTTGATCAAAGAAGGGCTTGTGAGGTTTGAACTTTGAAACTTGAGGAAGAAGTGCCTGAGAGGCATTCTCCTTGGAGTAAAATTTCATCATCACTTTCTCTTCTTGAATCAGAAGAGAACTCAAAGTATTCAAAGCAGGTAACTCATCCTCCTTTTGATATTTAGAGTTTAAGATAGAAATAAAATTCCTAAATCTTTCATGTATATTCAACTGAACAATAAAGTAGATTAATTTTTTACCAATTAAGTCTCACTTACATCCATCTAATTGTGCTTTGATATTTTTAATTTTGGCTAAGAAATTAATTACTTTTCATCTCCTTTTATAGGAGTCGTAAGAAATTCTAAAACAAGCTTAATAATCTTAGATAAGCATGTACCTTCATGCATGGATTTTAATTATATCCATACCTCTTTTGGATGTTTGATATTACCATTGTGTAGAAGATATCATCATTCACATTGCACAAATAATGGAAATGGCCTCCTACATACACTATGAGAATGCATTAATATTTTTTTGCAGTTGCTTGATGACCAGTGGACACAAGATCAATCCTGAAACAATCATCTAGAGTTTCCTCGCCATAAGTTCTAATTTGACCCCTGATCTTCCAAATATTGTAATTGGCTCCATTTAGGATCTGGGATTTATCAAGGCAAAATAAGTTGGACGCATGTCTTTTAAATTTCCTAAACCTGAAAATATACCCCCATTATGATATACAATGCACCACTGAGTTCGAAAAATATTTATCGAAAAAACGATAATATCCAAGTTTATGATAAAAAACTTGTATTATTTCAAAAAAATTAGTATTACATTTTTTAAAAGAAAAAAACTAATTTTGTCATTAAAATGCATACTAATTAACTTCTCATAATCGAATAATAACCCTCATTATAAAGGGCTCTGAATTTTACCCCAGACCTATCATAAAAATTTTCCAACCATATAGAAGTGAAGATGAAACCCCAAAGAATGCATAACACTTCAAATTTATGAAAAGTGTTAATGTATATAAAGATCATGCCAGCTTAAATTTGACATCTAAATGAACGTCATTATGTCTTATTTTTGGTCTGTAGTGACAGTTATTTAAATGTTAATTTTTAACATAGTATAAAAATTTCCTAAATTTGGACAGATTAAATTTGACGTCTAAATGACATCATTCTGCCTTATTTTTAGTTTTTCGTGACGGTCATTTGATCTTCAAATTTAACACGGTGAAAATTTCTTGTATATTTCCAAATGTGAAATTTTATTGCTTCTGCAAGGTGTCTATTTAAATTTTATAAAAATTATAAAACTCTATTATAATTTATGAAACAACTATCTATATCAACATAGTTTTAAAATAATGTATATATTAAACTTATAGCACTATAGACATTGGATTTAATTTAATTTTTTTTAAACAATATAGTTGAAAACTAATTTAGAAGAGGGTAAGGGGTCACACCAAGGAAATATAAAACTTGGAGTAAATTATATATAGCCCCATTCCATGGGTTTTTCACCGCACCTAATAGAAAAAATTAAATTTTCTACATCCGTGGAAGATGTTTCCCTGTGAGAGACCTTGTTTTTAACCAAAAAAAAAGTTTGAACTATTTGCAAATTATTTCAACTATACCTATTGCATGAAGAGGAGAATAATTCTAACTTCCACCAAATAAGTTAGTTTGCCAATTCTTATTTTTTTACACGGATTTACAAATTTATTTTTTTAAAAAATTAATTTAATATCAAAATAACTTTATAAATATTTTTCAGAGGGGAAAAAGTATTTGAGAGGGTGTTTTACCAACAGGGGGACAAGAGATTGACCCGGCCAATGGAAAAAATTGAAAGTAAATTTTTCCTTTGGATAATTTTATCCTCCATAAATTTAAAAACACATGAAAAACATTTATAATATCAAATGTATTTACATAACTCTTACCATATGTAATAAGGGTGGCTCTGCATAAGATATAGTTCTTAATATAATTTTTATTCTATAATGTTAACCTTTAGTTTATAGGTTAAATACTTTATACTATAGTTTTTCAAATTCAAATGTAACCCTCTTCTTTAAAGGGGTCCTAAGGACACAAATAATTACACCAGGGGTTAGAAGGGGTCTAACCAGGTCACCGTGGACATGAAATTAGGACTTTAGCCACTAAGAAAAATTGAATTCCTACTTTCATGGATTGGTGTCTCCATTTTTTAATCTTGATTTATTTTCACCAAAAACAGTAAAATATTTCAAATAGATTTAACCTTTACCTTAAATTCCAGGTCCTAATAATTCTTCCACATTGGATTTCAGGAAGGTAAATATTATTTTAGGTCCCCTTTTAACCTGTGCACACTCTAATATAAATAATACATTAATTCCTCACATAACATTTTAGATTGCACAAAAAATGGGGAGAAGCGGGCCCGATGCATTTTAAATACCCTTTTGGGTTAGTTGAAAAACCCTTCCAAATTAAATAAATTAAATACAAAAAAAATGTAACCTTAATTTATTTAATTCACCTCGCTCTGTTACCATGTTAGAAATTCGAGGATTCAACTAATTACAGGTTTAATTCAACATACGTGCTAAACATTAATAAATTTTGTAATGTTATAATAAATAATTAAATGAACATTACATCATCAAACAAATAAATAAAGATATACTCACAAAAGATAAATAACACAAGTGACACAGGATATATAGTGGAAAACCCCAAAGGTTAAAAACCACTTGAAGTAACCTTTTACTTCTAAGAGCTTAATTACATCCAGTAGTATCAACTCCTCCTTTGAAACCCTAATCACAAGGGTAAAACTTTTCACCTTTGATATATTTTTTAATATATCAATTGAGGACCCTAAGTCCTTTTTATATAAGGTGATCGGGTATGTCTCTCGACCCACCTGTCAACCTAACTAGTTAATACATATCCCTAGGTTAGAATATTTAATAAATAGAAATAAATGTTTTCACATTATTAAATATTAACCTAAAGTATATCTCCAAGGTATGAATATTTAATAATAGAAATATAAATATTTCTTATTATTAAATATTTAACCTATATTATAATGTTGGACCCATATTCATTAATGGGTGGTTAGCCCACTTAATCATTATGTTCCAACATGCCACAATGTATGTACAACTAAAAATATGAATGAAAGTAATATACATTGCAATGATATAACCAAAATATAGAAAAATAGGAAAGGTAGATGCCCTCAGGAGCTACAATGGGACTGATAGCTATAGTGTCAAGCGTTTATACATCATGTGATAACCCAAAATTATCCTGAATTCACCTCAAGAGTACCATTTTAATGTGCATGTGTGTATGGAAAAAGAATAGAGCATAATTTAGTATGCATCAAAGTAACATGATATGCAATGCGAAACATAGAATAGGATAAGCAATAAAGAGTACATCCAATCAATATCTAAGCTCGTATTTTGCATTTTTGTAACATATTTGAATGTTTTTTATTTTATTAGAAAAATGAAATGTAATGACTATGAGAGGGGAGAAAGGTTTCCCCCAGTGTATGTGTGTAAAGTGAGGTCCATGTAGGTAAGTGCACCCCTCACTAGTTGTGTTTAAACCTAGAACAAGAGTTCTCATCAGGGTAGCGAGGGGGATTGAATGCCTTTAAGTGTGAATATTGTAATGATATATCCATGGGAACAAAGGTGAGGTCCCCCTATTTTTCCAATTTAAAACTGAAGCATTGACATCATGATCTAAGGCCTATGGTTCGTGAAAGTGCATGGGAGCAATTAGATAGTGGTGACATTGGAGGTCAATAGGGAAATTTGGGAAACACAGAACTAAACAAATGATGTTACATAAAGGAGGTGGGAAAACAATTTCAAGTCCAGATATCAAATGTATTAGGAGTAAGTATAAATATAATATAAATTTTTCTAGTCAAAATATGTTTACATATGTAATCATAAGAGGCTCAATCAGTATCAACTTCAAGAAATGGAGGGAGATATATAAGACTTTTCATATCAACAGGTTAAAAATTGGGAAGATAGAAGGAATTAAACAACGTTGTATGTACTAGCCCTTATGATCATAGACATAAATGTAGAAGAAGGGGGATTGATGTCCCCCATGGGTGCAACAAGATGAGATAGCCCATAGTAAAGAGTCATGCATAAAATCTTTGAAAGTGAGAGGATTTAGGAATCATTATCAAATCAACACATCCTGTGAGATACTTTTGAGAGGAAGGTGCAAAGCGTGATGTATCATTGGAGTCGTAAGCCATGTGATCATAAAAGTTTCATCACAATGTGCAAGAAAAAGAAACATATTTGAAATCCATGGTTGTGGTGACATGGTGAAGGTTGATATAATCATGTTAGTTGCCACCAAATGATTTTACTAAAATTTTAAGTCTTAATTAGAGGACTATATAAAGAGGTAAGAGAAATCAATTTAAATAGCAATCCAT